>JAQZBX010055806.1:0-18329 GCA_029593785.1 Cabassous unicinctus | reverse complement strand
ACTTTAGCTAGACTGACATAGAAAGAAGTGAGAGAGGATACAAATAAATAAAATCATATCAGAAAGGAAGACATTACTACTGACACCACAGAAAGAAACTTAAAGATCATATTATGAACAACTGAATGCCAAAAAATTAGATTATATAGGTGAAAAGGACTAAGTTCTTAGAAACACAGAAATTACCTGGATTGACCAAAGAAGATAGCAGATTACAACAAACTGGTTACCAGTAAATAGATCGAATCAGTAATAAAAAAACCACCCAACACTGAAAAGTCCAGCACATGACAGCTTCAAGGGGAATACTACCAAATTTTCAGGCAGACTTACCTCCAATTCTGCTTAAACTCATAAAAAATGGAAGAGGAAGGGAGACTACTTAATTCATTCTATGACACCATAACAGTTTGAAATTATTTTATAACTCTTATAAAGAAAAAAATTATGTTGTTTACCTTATCCATTAATGCGCTTCAGGCAAGGGGCACTTTTGATTGGTCTCTGTGAATAAGATGTGATTCAGTTTGAATTTCTATCCTCTTGCTGAAGTCTATTATAATTAGACACTGAGAAATGGAGCAGGGCATTAGGTTCACCAGTAGATGACTTTTGTGAGAAAGCTCAGGAAGTTCTGTGAGAGAATGAAGCACACCAATATAGGTTTCATGGGAGTTTCAGAATGAGAAGTGAAGGGAAAGGGGGCAGAAAGATTATTTGAGGAAATAATGGCTAAAAATCTCTCAGCTCTCTTGGAAAAAACTTGAATATACAAGTTCCAAAAGCAAAGTATACGCCAATCAGAATAAATCCAAAGAGACTTACTAAAAAATACCTACTACTCACTCAGAATGTCAAATATCCAAAATAAAGAGAAAATTCTGACAGCTGCAATGGAGAAGCAATGGAGAATCAAACGTTCACATACAAGGGATGCCCAGTAAGACTTAGTGCCAATTTCTCATTAGAAACTATGGAGGCAAGAAGGTAATACTATGATACATTTATGAAACTGCCACCCAAGAATACTTTATCCAGCAAAATTGCCCTTCACAAATGAAAGTGAGTTTAATAGAGTCACAGATAAAAAGAAACTGAGTGTTTGAAAATAAGGATCCTGCTCTGCAGGAAACAGTAAAGGGAATTTTACAGCTCAAAGGGAAAAGACAGGAGAAATATGATTGGAGGTGAATGTAGAAGTGAGGATTGTCAAAAAGAGTGAACAAAAGTGTATAAAGATAAACAAAAAATAAGATATGTGATATGAAAGCCAATGGAAAAAGTGGTTGAAATAGGCATGTGGATTTGGCTCAAGTGGTTGGGCTCCCATCTACCATATGGGAGGCCCTGGGTTTGGTGAGGGCAAGCAGGCCCATGCCTACAGAGAGCTGACGGCTAATGCCGGTAAACAGCTGATGGTGCATGCCCACACCTGTGGAGTGCTGGTGCAGCAAGATGACACAACAAAGGGAGACAAGCAGACTCAGAGGAAACGCACAGTCAATGGGCACAGAAAGCAGACAGCAAGCCCAAGTGGCAAGGGGGAAAATAAATAAAAAATACATTAAAAAATGGTTGAAATAAATACGCCTTTACAGTAATATCAGTGAATGTTAATGTACTGAACTCCAAAATCAAAAGACATAGCAGAAATCAAAATAGATAAATAACAATAAACCGCCTATATGCTGTGTGCTAGAGACTCATGTTAGACCCAAGGATACAAATAGTCTGACAATGAAAGGTTAGAAAAAGGTATTTCATGGAAACAGTAACAAAAAAGAGCAGGGTTAGCTATTTTAATATCAGATAAAACAGACTTCAAGTGCAAAAAAGTCATAAAAGATTAGAAGGCCGTTAAAAAATAATAAAAGGGGCAATCCATAAGGAAACAGGAACAGTCATAAATGTCTATGCATCTGAACAGGATGTCCCAATATATTTGAGGCAAACTCAAACAAAACTGAATGGAGAAATAGATATCTCTACAAACTAGTTGGATATTTCAACATGCCACTCACATCAATAGCTAGAACAACTAGACAGAAGATCAACAAAGAAACAAATAATTTGAATAATGTGATAAATGAGCTAGACCTAACAGACATATAGAGCAGGTTTTATATTCTATTCAAGTGCCCATGTTTTTTTCTCCAAGGTAGAACACATATTGAGTATGAAAACAGGTCTCAATAAATATAAAACAAATGAAATTATATTTTTGATATATTCTCTGATCATAGTGGAATGAAACCAGAAATTAAAAATAGGTATGAAAGGGGAAAATCCACAAATGCGTGAAGGATGCACTCCTAAAAATAAGTCAGTTAAAGAACAAATTACAAGAGAAATTGGTAAATATCTCGAGATGAATGAAAACAAGAACACAACTTATCAAAATGTATGGGATATAGTGAAGTCAGTGTTGAGAAGGGAATTTATAAACACAAATGCTTATACTTAAAAAATAAGAAATAAAATCAAGACCTAATCAAACACCTGGAGGAACTGGAAAAATAATAGGAAATCAATCTCAAAGAAAGCAGAAGGAAAGAAATAATAAATATTATTAGACCAGGAAGAAATGAAATTGAGAAAAAAATAGAGAATATCAACAAAGGCAAAAACTGGTTTGTGAGATCAATAAAATTCACATCCCACTAGCTAGACTAACAAAGAAAAATAGAGAGAAGAGGAAGACACATAAAATCAGTAATGAAATAGGGATGTTGTGGCTTACCCCATAGAAATAAAAAGAATCTTAGGAGCATATTAGGAGAACAATATGGAACAAATTATACAACCTAGATGAAATAGACAAACTCCTAGAAATGTATAAAAGCTTAAATTTACTCATAAAGATGTGCAAGAACTCAACAAAACAATAATATTTAAAGAGATTGCATCAGTCATCTAAAATCTCCCAATGAAGAAAAGCCAAGGACCAAATGGCTTTACAGGTGAATTCTACCAAGAATTTCAAGGAAAATTAAATCTGATACCGTTAAACTCTTTAAAAAAAAATTGAAGAGGAGGGAAAGTTATCCAAAATATTATATGAAGCCGATGTCATCATAATAGCAAAGCCATATGAAGGTACAACAAAAAAGGAAATTACAGCCAAATGAACATAGCTGGGAAAATTCTCAACAAGATACTTGCAAATAGAATCGAGTGGCTTATTAAAAGAATTAGACCCCACAACCAGGTGGGATTTATTTCTGGTAGGGAAAGGTATTTCAACACAAGAAAATCAGTTAATGTAATAAGTGGCATTAATAAATTGAAGGAAAAAAAACACATGATCATCTTAATTGATACAGAAAATGCATATGACAAAATTCAGCTTCTTTTTTCTTCTTCAAAAGAGAGGGAAAAAAGGAAATTTCCTCAGTAACAGAAGTGATATATATGAAAAAACAAAGCCAATTTTGTACTCAATGGGAAAAAGTTAAAAGCATTCCCTCTAATATAAGGAACAAGACAAGGATGCTCACTGTCATCACTGTTAATTAACCATGTACTAGAAATTCCAGCTAGATAAATTACACATGAAAAAAAAAAAAAAGTTATCCAAATAGGAAAAGAGGTATTAAATCTCTCACTATTCTCAGATCATATGAATCTATATTTAGAAAATTCCTGAATATCTACTACAAAGATACTTGAGCAAAGGGTCACGGTACAAGATGAAAAAACAAAATACAGTAATTTTTCTGTACACTAGTATTGAGCAATCTAAGCAGGAAATCAACAAAAAAATTCCATTTACAACAGCAACAAAAAGACTCACATACCTAGGAATTAATTTAATCAAACATGTAAAGGACCTATATACAGAAAAGTACAAAACAATGCTAAATGTAATCAAAGAAGACTTAAAATAATGGAATGACATTATGTGTCCATGGACTGGAAGACTGAATATCTTGAACATGTTATTCCTACCCAAAATGATTCATAGATTCAATGCAATGCCAATCAAAATTCCAACATTCTACTTTACAGAAAGAGATAAGGTTATTATCACATTTATTTCAAAAGGAGAGGGCACCCCAATAGCCAAAAGCATTGTGAAAAAGTAAAGTGATGTGAGTGTACTTTGCCTGAACTTAAAACGTATTACAAACCTACAGTGTTCAAAACATCATGGTATTGGCATAAAGATAGACACATTGATCAGTGGACTAGAATAGAGAATTGAGAAATAGACCCTCAGCTCTACGGTCAAATGGTTTTTGACAAACCTATCATATCCATGTTATGGGACAAAATAGACTCTTTAACAAATGGTGCTCGGAGAACTGGATATCCAAAGCCAAAATAATGAAAGAGGATCCTTACCTCACTCCCTATACAAAAATCAACTCACAATGTATCAAGGACCCAAATAAAAAGGCCAGGACCATAAAACTACTAGAAGAAAATATAGGGATACATCTTCAAGATCTTGTGGAATGGGATGATTTCTTGGACTTTACACACAAAACATAAGCAATAAAATTTTAAAAAAATTTAAGTGGGACCTCTTTAAAATTAAACACATTTGTACCTCAAAAGACTTTGTCAAAAGGGTGAAAATGTGCCAAGTCAAAGGGAGAAAATATTTCAAAATCACATATCTCATAAGGTTTAATGTTCTTGATATATAAATTCATATTATAACTCAACAATAAAAAGACAAACAGTACTAATAAAAATGGGCAAAATAATTGAACATACAATTTCCCAAAGAAATAATACAAGTAGAAAAAAACACATGAAAAAACATCCAACATTTCTAGTGATTAGGGAAATGCAAATCAAAGGTACAATGAGATATCATTTCACAACTATTAGAATGGCCACTATTAAAAAGTCTCTCCAAATGTTGGATAGGATGTGGAAAGATAAGAGTTCTTATTCAGTGTTGAGGGACATGTACAATAATACAGCCTGTGGAGGACTGTTTGAGAGTTACTAAGGAAGTTGAATATAGTTGTCATTTGACTTGGCAATACCACTAATAGGTATATATCCAGAAGACCTGAGAGCAGTGAGATTAATAGACATCTGCACACTGATGTTCATAACACCATTATTCACAATTATCTAAAGTTGCAAACAACCCAGCTGTCCATTACCAATGACTGGATTTAAAAAAATTCTGATATATACACAGGCAGTATTATAATGCAGCTGTAAGAAGAAATAAAGTCATGAAGCATATGAAAACATGGATAAACCTGTTGGACATTATGTTGAGTGAAGCAAATCAGACACAAAATGACTAACACTATATGATTGTGCTATGATGGTCTAAATATAATTAGAATATAGTTCACCAAAAAATAGAATGAGGTAGAGAATAGAAAGCTGAGTGTTAATCTGTGCAGAATTGGTAAAAAAAATTGTAAATCTTTGGAAATGAACAGAAATGGTGAAAGCATATCATAGTGTTTGTAACTAGAAGTGCTAATATATGGGTATGATATTTGTTGAAAGGGAAAGTTGAAGTTTATGTATATTACTAGTAGGGAAGCTAAGAAATGTTACATGGAACTGTATAGCATAGTGAAACCACTTGTGAAATATGACTATGTGTGTCTTTATAAGGGGGAGTTAGAGGGAGTTAAAACACAAAAAAGGAGGATGTAATTTTTCCAAGGTGTTCGGGAATGGAGTGTGGAAAAGCAATTTACATAGTGACTTCAGCCAACAGAATTTGCAGAAGAGAATGAATGGATTCTCCCCTAGAGTCCTGAAGAATACCAGCCCTTTCAACAGGTTGATTTCAGCCCAAACTGATTTCAGAACGTTTGTCTCTGCAAATATGAGAGAATAAATTGCTGTTGTTTTAAGCTGCCAAATTTATGATCTTTTCTTATAGCAGCCACAAAGTATTAATACATAACCATTATATGATGTCTTTTATTCATGGAGACACTTTCAGATCTCATCATTCTGGTTCCATATAGCCACAGGAAGAAATCGAGACTCTTGCACTCTGTTATTTTTTTCATATAACAGCAATTTTATTAGTGTAATGAAAATAAATGAAATCTGGTCAAAAATAATCACCATGCAATTAAAAAACAATTAGTATTCTATTTGCACTCCAGAGACAATTAATATTTATAGAGTACCTCTTATTTTCCAAAAATACATTTACTTATAGAATTCTGAAACCCATCCTACAAGCTAGGTAACAGTATCTTTTATTCTACAGATGAGAATTCTAAGACTCAGACTAATAGGAACTTGCCATATGCCAAAGGCACTATCATACCCATACATTAGCACTTCTAGTCCTATTTAATTATTCTGACTGCCAGTTTTAAGAAAACATATCATCTGTTTTTCATATTTGTGTTAAGAGCACTAAGCCTTTGTTTTTATATTCAATTTTTAATTCTCACCATAGCACAGGATTCTCATTTTATGACTTAATCATATTATTTATTTACTGTATTTTACCTTTAATTTGGAAAATTATCAATGATTAAAACATTTTTCCACAGCTCAACAATTCTCTAGTTTATCTCAAAAATGAGCACTGTAACAATACAATGTAGTTCATAATAGAGCACTTCCATAGCCTCATTAAAATGAAAACTTTATATGGAAAAATTTCACTTTACATACAATTTTGGTTTCACTGAAAAATCCTTGTTTACAGCATTTAAACCTCGTTGTATCAGAGTAACTTTGTATGTTGTGAAAATTTTTTTTATAATCTTCATATTTTCTTCAGATAGCCATTTTTTTTCTGTTTTAGTTGCCTTCAAACAGCTTCCAAATATTTCAGACTTCCTAGAGTTTGTTGCTTGTGTAGCTCAAGAAGTGTCATCTTTAAACGTAGCTTAAATTTTTTCTCCCATAGATATTCCTTATTTATGTCTTGTCTGCACTAAGAATGTTCAATTTGTAAAACTTCTGTTCCATAGTCTATATACTTATTTAAGGAGTGTCCAATGTTTGTGTCTTCCATTTCCACAGTTTCTTGTTGAACAAGAGTAATAGAATTAATTATAGGTCTAGAATTTTCAGTGTGTGCAAAAGTGGCAATAAAAGGTAACTTACTTGTGTTTAATTCTTCAACTGTTTGAGTAATTTTTGCTGAATAAGACTGGATTATCCTGTGCTGACTTAATTTCCACGGAGAAATTTTTAAAATTTGGATTAGTAGCTATTTCAAAACACTTCTTGAGTTTCTGAAAACTGAATACCTTCCGAATCTGAAATTGTCAAGTAACAGTTGTAGACTTTAGATTGAAAAAAGAGGCTTGAAATACACCTACATCCATAGCTTATTTAACTGATGTTTCCAAAGTAAATTTTGGTTTTTCAATATCTTGTTTAACCAGGTTAAGAATTAATATATTATTTGTTTATTTTCTATTTTTGGAGCTGGCTATGTCAAGGCAGTTGACCCAAGTAATTCTGGACCTTCAAGGAGCACATCTTTGTTAACTATAGTTTTCTTTGGCACATTTGATGCAAATGGTTTCTCCTTCTTATCCTCCATTTTTTTCCTTCTGTAGCATTTTTGAAAGAGTATTTTCCTTAGAAAATAATATTTTCAAATTCTGAAAAAATATGGCCTTTCTAGGCTTATTCTTGTATTAATTAGAGCTGGTAATTTAAATGTAACTTTGAATAGTACATTGGTCAAGCAAGTTTGTTCAGTTCAAAATTATGCTTTAAAAATATACTCTATAGAAAAAACACAAATATACTTTACAGTGCAAAAAGCATTAAAGATATTCAATATACAGTGGAAAACATCCAGATCATTCAAAGGATGAGTAAAAAGCCTTGCTCATTAAGTTATATTAATTACTTAATAATTTATATGTGTTAGCTTTTGCATACTGGTTTTAAGATATGCTTTATGAAGGTTTAATCAAATTTTTTTAGAAAAGATGCATTACTCTTTTGGGAAAAGCACATTTTTTCCCCAAATATTTGTTTTTCCAACATTTATCTTTCCCTATCATCCCCTCCATCTGTTCAACTTTCTGGCAATCTGCCACCATTAACCTCTTCTCACTGTTTGCAATGCCTGATTAAATTCTGGCAAATAAAATATTGTTGGAATTGCACTTCGTTCCAAAAAATGAGTATCCCATCTGATGTTAAGAGTGTCAGGAGTAAAACAGTTGCTACATGGAAACTGGTATTTACTATGAATTCATGAATCAGGCTTCTTTAACCATTTTTCAAGTCTTTGTCGTGCAACGGAAACCAGTAATATCTCAGCTTCTGGTCTTTATCATTCTGTCTGTAATGGTTCTTATAGCAAACCATTGAGCAACAGTGAAGCACTGCTCCTGTGATGCCCCAGAAGAGAAAGGCCAGGCAAGAGGTGTAGACCAGCCCCTCTCACTGAGGAGAGTCTGTGGGTATAAGGGGAAAAATATCTTGACTTCACTTCCAGCAATCTGTTGTCATATGTCACAGTCTTGGTGATATCTGTAAGTCTGCAGTTTCTTGGCTACTCAAATTATTCTCTAACTCTCATATTTCAGATTGCAATGCTATAATATATGCTACATCAACATTTGATATCAACACAAGTAGAAATGTTTGCTTGTCTGTTTTTCTCTCAGATGGATGTTTTTTCCACAACTGTTTATGGATTAACCACCTTGTTTGCTTTTGGAATTAGCCATATTACACACTTTGGAGAATAGAATGTGAGCAAACATGACATTCTAAATGTCAAAGAGAAAACTGTAAGTAGCATTGTGATTTTCCGCCACTTCCCTCACTCTTTCTGTCTATCTTGAGAATAGGCACCTCTTCATTATTCTAAGTCCTGAATTGAAGTAACACTTGGAGCAAAGACACAGCTGAGTCAGGGCCAAAGAAGCCCTGCAGCCTTCATGAACTGTGGCTGAGGGATAAACCTTCATTATGGAAATCCTCTCTGATTGGATGAGTTATCATTACCACAGCAAATTTAATTCATCCCATTTGTGGATGTTTGAGGTCTGTATCAACAGATGATGTGTATATGAAAATTTAAAAATTCCACAAAATGTTTGAATCTTAAGATTTAGAGAATAATTTGAAATGTAACTATGACTAATTTCTTCTATTTTCCACATACTGTTTGTAATTTCATAAGAATGATGCAGGTGAAAATCAAATTTTTTCACCTATACCATATCATGATATACTCAAATAGTTCTTGTTTTATAAAATTCAAGAATGAAATAGAGTTGGATAATGAGAAGCTAATTGCAATATTACCCTTATATTAAATAACCCTTCATTGACATATACAAATTTGCTTATACTACCTGTCTCAATCTATCAGTTGCTACAGAACACTCTTTCTGATATAAACACTGCAAAAGATAGGAATAGAAGGAAACTTTCTGAACATGATAAAAGGTATATATGAAAAACCCAGAGCCAACATCATCATCAATGCTGAAATCCTAAAAGCTTTCCCTCTAAGATCAGGAGCAAGAAAGATTGCCCACTATCACTGCTCCTATTTAACATTGTCTTAGAAGTACTTGTTAAAGCACTGAGGCAAGAAAAAGGTATAAATTATATCCAAATTGAAAAGGAAGAAGTAAAAACTTCACTATTTGCAGACAATATGATCCTATACATAGAAAGTCCTGCGAAATCTACAGCAAAGCTTCTAGAATTTATAAAGGAGTTCAATAAAGTCACAGGCTATAAGATCAATGCTCAAAATTTGTAGCACTTCTGTACAACAATAATGAGCAATCTGAGGAGGAAATCAAGAAGAAAATACCATTTACAATAGTATCTAAAAGTATCAATTACCTAGGTATAAATTTAACTAAAGATGTAAAGGACTTATATACAGAAAATTACACAACACTGTTAAAGAAAATTAAAGAAGACTTAAATAAGTGGAAGAATATTCCCTGTTCATGGATAGGAAGACTAAACATCATCAAGATGTATATCCTACCCAAACCAATCTACACATTTAATGCAATCCCAATAAAAATCAACACTGTATTTTTTAATGAATTGGAAAAACTAATTACAAAATTTATTTGGAATGGTAACAGGCCCTGAATTGACAAAGACATATTGAAAAAGAAAAATAAAGTTGGAAGTATCACACAACCTGACTTTAATACATATACAAAGCTACAGTGGTCAAAATTGCATGATATTGTCACAAGGATAGAAATATTGACGAATGGAACCCATTTGAGAGTTCTGATATAGATCCTCAAATATACAGTAATCTGATTTTTGACAAGGCCACCAAACCCACTCAGTTGGGAGAGAATGGCCTCTTAAACAAATGGTGCTTGGAGTACTGGATGTCCATATCCAAAAGAATGAGAGAGGAACACCATCTCACATGTTATACAAAAACCAACTCCAGATGGATCAAAGATCTAAATATAAGAGCCAAGACCATAAAGACCTTGGAAAATAATGTAAGGAAGCACCTACAGGACCTTGTAATAGGAAAACGTTTCATGAACTTCAAATCCAAAGCATGAGCAGCAAAAGAAAAAATAGATAAATGGGATCTCCCCAAAATTAAAAACCTCAGCACCTCAAAGGATATTATCAAGAAAGTAAAAAGGCAACCTACTCAATAAGAGAAAATATTTGGCAACCATATATCTGATAGTAGCCTAATATCCTGCATATATAAAGAAATCTGACACCTTGAAAACAAAAAGACAAACAACCCATTTAAAAAATGGGCAAGTGACCTGAAAAGACGCTTCTCCAAGGAGGAAATACAAATGGCTAAAAAGCACATGAAGGGATGCTCGACATTCCTACCTATTAGGGAAATGCAAATCAAAACAACAATGAGATACCATCTTACACCTATTAGAATGGTGGCTATTAAAAAATATCAGACTGTAAGTGTTGGAGAGGATGTGGAGGAATGGGAACTCTCATCCCTTCCTGTTGGGGTTGTAAATGGACCAGCCACTATGGAGGACAGTTTGGCAGTTGCTCAAAAACTAACTATAGAACTTCCATATGATCCCACTATTCCACTGATGGGTATATGCCCTGAAGAATTGAAAGCAAAGACACGAACAGATATTTGCACACCAATGATCGTAGCAGCATTGTAAACTATTGCCAAAGGTTGAAATGAATCCAGGCACCCACCAACAGATGAATGGATAAACAAAATGTGGTACATACATACAATGGAATCTTACTCAGCTGTAAGAAGGAATAAAGTGCTAACACACAGGATAACATGGATGAAACTTGAAGACCTTATGTTGAGTGAAGCAAGCCAGGCATTGAAGGATGATCAGTACATGACCTCACTGATATGAATTAAGGAGATTGAGCAGTCTCAGAGAGCTAATATTTGTAAGACAGGTTTACAAGTAATAGAAAGATAAGAGAAAGTTGTGAGCCATCACGCATATGGATGTAATCTATGGTAAAGTGATAGAGTGTAGTTTCATATTGAAGGGATAGGACAGGAGGGTAGTGATATTATTGGATTGGGTGGTGCAGGGTTGACAGGTGGGTAGATTGTTAAAGGTGGGTCAGAAGGTCCAGGATATGGGGAGAGTGTTATGCGAGTGACCAGGTGAACACTGGGGATTTGTGGATATGAGGTTCGAAGTACAGAGGTGGCAAAGCTCTTATCGCAAAATGACAATGATGGGACACTGGTGTAGGGTGTTTGTTGGGGGGGCATTTGGGATAGGACACACCTAGAAGAGGCTTCTATGGAGTGTGTGAGTGTTCATTCTGTCATATGTGTTGTATCAGTGGGTGGAGACCCACATAATGAGCAGAAAGAGTTGGACTCCCATCTTTGGGAGGACTGATTTGATCCAAAATAGACAGGTGGGTGTCTCTCAAGAGTAAGGGCGGTACGTAATAGGGGAGGACAAGCCAGTGTGTCAAGACTCTTGTTGCCTGTAACTATGAATCTTGTCATCCAATGAGTCAAGCCAGGGAGTCATCGTGGGCCCCAGTGGGATGGGGTGGGTGGAATAGAATAGATCAAACAGGGGGTATTTAGTGGTCAGTAGAAATGTTCATCATTACCATATAGTGATGGACACAGGGCATGGTAAATGTCATCAAAATTTATAAAGTATATGGTCTAAAATGTAAACCATAGTGTAAACCATTGACAATGTTTATTGGCTATGTTTCACTATGTGTATTTCAGTTATAACAATGCTACCATCAACATATAAAAATGTATTGATGTGGGGGACAGGAAAGGGGGAAGATGTTGGGTATATGAGAATCTCCTGTATTTTGGGTGTGACTTTGCTGTGACCTAAAACTTCTTTGGAAACAAAATGAAAAATAGTGAGACAATGGGGAATGTGAGGGGGAAGGTGTCATGGTACAGACTGGACACCAGATATTGCAGTGATGAAAGGCAAAACATCAAAAAAAAATTTTTTTACATTTTTCATTTTTTTAATATCCCAATCTTTTAATTTAATTTTATTTTTAGTTTTTTTATTTTTATGTATTTTATCTCTTACTTTTAAACTTATCATTATTATTTCATTTTCCTATTAATTGTATTCAGCTATTTTATTGGCTTCATCTTTGAAGAAGCTTTGGATCACAGAAGGCTTACAACTGGGGCAGGGGAGGATCATTTGTGTGGGGTGTCAGGCATGGGGAATGCGTAGGAGGAAGTTAACCTGAGCATAAATGTAAGGTTTTTTAAAATGTTCAAATGTTTACGGGGCATTGTCACAGTGGGTGGATAATCACTCAATAAATGAGAGAATACTGAATTCCCATCCTAGAGAGCTCTGCCATATACTTTAAGGGAGCAGGAACATTCCCCCAAGTGAAGGGGCAGTGACTGGTGAAGGAGGATGATCCACTGCCGGGTCTTGATATTGATGACTAGCCTTATGAGTCTTTGCTCTTGAAATTTAAACTTAGCCTATTGTTATGGGGTGCCTAAGGGTTTCCTCTTGAGAGCCTCCTTGTTGCTCAAATGTGGCCTCTCTCTCGGCCAAACTCAGCATATGAATGCAATACCTTCCTCTCAGTGTGGGACATAACTCCCAGGGATGATCCTCCCTGGCACTGAGGGATTGTTACCAAGTGCCAACTGGCAATGTGACTGGAAAAAGACCTTGAATAAAAATGGGTTAAAGGTATAGACAAATGAGTTTATATGGCTAAGAGACTTCAAAATGACTTGGGAGGTCATCCCAGAGGTAATGCTTCCACAAATATCAGTAGACTCTCATAGAATTCCAAAGTGGATATCACCTCAAATAGTGGGGCTCCTGAGTGCTCTGGAGTCACCCAGGTCCTATGTCAGGGCAGATAGCTCCAGAGTTTGGTGCCTTGCCAGTGGGCCCTACTTTGGAGTTTGTGCTCCTGAGAGTGAAAGAGTTGGACTCAACTATGTCTTCACTGCACATGGCTCATCTGTCCCTTCTATTTAAATCTATACTTGGTGCTGGAGTTTATAGGTGTACATTCAGAGACTTGAGTCTTTGGACTGTTCATGTGCCACCTGGGCCTGGAACCTTGGTGGAGGAGCATCTCCTACTCTACACCTCATTGGACTCACCCAGGATAACTGGTGGGGAGATAATGATGAACAACAGCCATCCTAGGGAATGGAACAGAGTCTGTAGCTGCAGGCAGGATAATCCCATCCATCTTCCCCATGGGATAAATGCCTCCTCACAATTGGAGATGGAGTGGACATCACCATCCCAGACTCCTTAGGATGGGGGGGGAAGCTATGGGCTAGTGGGGACTTACTTATATTCTACTATAGACATATTGTGATTCAAACAATGGAAAAAATTACAACATTGATGTGAATCCAGTGGCCACTGGGGGCTCTGGGGACAGGGAGAGGGAAAAGCAGTTATAATACAGGGGCTTTTTCAAGACTTGGGAATTGTCCTGAGTGACATTCCAATGACAGATATAAGCCATTTATTATCATCATATAACATGCAGAACTATGTGGGAGAGAGTGTGGTCTACAATGTGAATTATGGCCCATGCTTAATGGCAAAGCCACACGAGGTGTTTATGAATTGCATTTAATGTAACACACTAATGAATGATGTTTATGTGGAAGGTGGTGGGAGGTTTGGGAGATGGGGTGTACGGGAATTCCTATATTTTTTTGTAAAATTCATATAATCTAAGTATCTTTAAAAAAACAATCCATCAATCAATAAAATAAAAAATAAATAAAATATTATTAGGGGCCAACATTTTCCAACTCCAGTGAAATATACAATTAATTATGTGAGGACGGCTTAACTCTAGGTCCTTTCAAAGTTAAATTTTGTTAAAGGTGCAAGTGTACATTATACAGTGTTTTTTTAAAGATGTAGAAGAAAAGGTAAAGTATTAATGGTGGTCACTAATGGGATATGTACCTCAAAATAGTTTTAGAACATGGCAGAAAATAAAATGAAAGATAAATATATTCGTTCTGTATATTTAATAAGTTGAATAAAAATCTCTTCATCTGGCATATATTTTTGGCTTGACTCATTTTTTGTTGCTTATTGACCTTTTTCTTGGTGATTTGTGAGATTAAAATATTGACATTTTATAGCAGAAATGGATTTGTTTGTTTAGCCATCATTATTTTGCAGTACTTAAAAATAAAAATGTACTTAAAAAATAGAAATAAGCATTAGGCTTTTTAAATGTTTTATTAACCATAAAATACCAATGTCTAGTGGCAAACACATGGCACAATTGGTTTTCACTATGAATTTTGACCACTAAACTACATCATTAATGCATTCATTAGTTTTTTCCATAAAATTTGTGATATCTTCTTCTACCCTAATCTTCTAGCTAACATTTTTCATCAATTCATTTTTAAATTCCCTCCTCAAAACTCTTTCCCATGTTAACTTGACATTGTCAACTTCAAAATAAAAAATTCCATTGCAACAAAGATGGAGCCTTAAAAAATATTTCTAAATCTTAAAATTGCACAATTTAAATTTATTTATTTATCTGATAAATAAACCATTGGGAGTAAGACTTCTCAGTATATCTTCAATTATGCTTTGTAAGTATTTCCTTACTTATGAGTGAAAAGACTATTTTTATTTTAAAATAGTATTTAAAATACTGGTTTGGAAAACTTAAGTTAATTGCTTATTGATTTGAGTGGATATAAACAATAACATTATTTTAGTTATGTGCATGGGAAAAAAACAAATTGTGTTTCTTTCCCCATATTTCCTATCTCCCAAAATAAAATGAGAAATGATAAGTAAAAATCCAACAAAACTAGAAGAAATACATATTGTATTACAATATAAATAACTTTTCATGTATATAATATAAATTACATTTTCTCTAAAAATGTTAATTTTGTTCCTTTTGGAATGTGCATGTTTACTCTTCCAGCCTTTGCAAATATTTCAAACGATAACTTTCTATTATGGAAGCAAAACAATATGAGTCCTTATTCCATATGATTCAGCAGATTTCAAATGAATGAGACTTTTTAAAATTGATTTTTGGAAATTCATGAAGTAAGTAGTAAGTTTTCAGAAAATTATTGTTCACATATGAAATTAAGTTTCTGAAGATACAAAGGTTTGTTAAGTACTCAGGCAAAACCAAACAAGCATTCTGTATGCATTTATTGCTGCAAAGTTATTAACCCTACTAATTAAATTCTTCTGATATTATAACAAAACAATTTTCATAAATAGGTATATGAAACCCAGTTTTCTCCAATTCTGAAGCTACAGATGATACTTTATTTCACTTCTTGGAATTCTTCCGTTTTGATTTAACTTTCCCATTAAACTAATGATTCACCATAGATAAACTGCCCTCTATTTTCTAGCTTCTTAATTGTAGATAGGAAAGGATTCTTACTTTCTACTCTTGACACTGCCATTGATTTTAATTGTTCAACTTTCCAAGTGGCTTCATTTCCTTCAACAATGATTTCTTCATCAATATTTTTTTTTAAAGATTTATTTATTTATTTATCCCCCCTTTGCTGCTTGTGTTTTTTACTGTGTCCATTGGCTGTGTGTTTCTTCCGTGTCTGCTTATCTCCCCCTTGCTGTGAGGTCCTGCTGCATCAATGGGGGCTCTATCGATTGAGCCACACCCGCTTCCTGCTGTGAGGTCTTGCTGCATCAGCCTACCACAACGCGCGGGCCAGCTGGCCTGCCCTCACAAGGAGGCCCCGGGAGGCGAACCCGGGGCCTCCCATATGGTAAACGGGAGCTCTATCCATTGAGCCACATCCACTTCCCTCAAAATTTTTGAGACAATGTTTCTCCTTTAACCAAAACAGTGAGTGAATACTGAGTTTAAAATTTAAGGTTAGATATGAGAGAATTTTGAGAATAAAATACTATGTAAATGGATATATTATGTTCAGTTTGTTGTTCATACAAGAGAAATAATACTTTATAGAGATAAAAATTACTTGAGGTTTCCCTTGGTTAATTACATACAGAATACCTAACTAGTATGTAACAAGTCAGACAGAACTTGAAACCACAGTTTTCTTATTCCAGAGCACAAACTCAAAATCACAAATTATGTGTTACAAAGCAAAACATTTCATCTTTAATCCCCCAACTTTTCACAATACCCTGTTTTTCATGAAAAACATTCTACTCCCCACAATTATTGACACCTAACAATTTCAGTCATTGTAATTTTTACATGTAGATAAAAAATGAGATAAGAAATGAACCCAATTTCTCTGTCTATAAAAATGTAAATAATACTCAAAAATTGCAAACTCACCTTTTTCCTCTCTTCTACGTATGTAGCCAAACTACAAAGAGTAAGAAAGTTACAGCTAACATATACAAAAAGAAACTCTTATATTCTCAAACAGGAGCATTGCTCTTTTGTCCTGGGGGTGGGTTTTTCCTGGGAATGTGGACATTGGGGGTTGATAAACATGGTAGTCAGTGCTACTGGGAGCTTATTTGTTCTTTCCATTTGGGTCTTCTCACTATTCTGGTGGGATGGTGAGGCTAATTTGTCAACTCGGCCAAGTAATTGTGTCCAGGTGTTTGGTCCAGGAAGCACTGGGCTAATTGTAATACAAGAACATTTATAGACTTCACTTCGATCACCAGTGAGTTTACTGCATGGATGGCTGATTATATCTGCATCAATCAGGGAGATTGCATCATCAATGTGTGACACTTTTATCCAGTCAGTTGAGTGCCTTAAAAGGGGAAGTGATTTCAACATTCAGAGAGAATTTCCCAGCTCGTCACTGGACAACGAACTTCTCCCAGAAACTCTTCAAAGACCTTTCATCAGACTTTCATTGGAGCTCCTGGTTTACAGCCTGCCTACGGAACCTGGACTTGTGCATCCCCACGGTTGCATGAGAGACTCTTATAAAATCTCATATTATTGACAGATACCTCCTGTTGATTCTGTTTCCCAAGAGAACCCTAACTAATATTGCTGGCACCTGGAGTGGTTCTTGAGGAACAGGGTCTTAAACATGGGTTATCTGAAGTGGTTCTGGGAGTTTTGTAATTGGCTCTCTACTCTAATTATTCTCAGGTGTACTAATAACTCTCTTTCCAATAATGAAGAGGTTTCTAACGGTCAATGGTGTGAGCTGGCAATACAGTTATGCAAAATAGCAGCACTGGATTCCTCTACTTCCATGCTTATAAGAAGCAAGGATCTGGGTGAGAGTGTTTTCAACACCTTAACACAATTTTATCAAAAAGTATAATGGTGTTGGCTGGCTCCTCCTAGATACTCTGTATACAGTTACAAAAGAAAGAGATGGGCTAAAGTCTTCAAATTTCAAACTTAAATGCCACATGAATGATATAAAGTTTCTACATGTGCCTTGAAAGAAAATCTTGTCTTCTGTAGCCACAGACTTGAGATAACTGAGAATCAAACCCAGACTCTCATTGTACGAGTAGCAGGATTACAGAGGAAACTAAAATCTCAACATCGCAGGGTTTCTGCAATTAAAGTGAAGGCATTGATTAGAAAGGAGTGGAACCCTGAGGATGGGGATGGAGACATTTGGGATGATGATAATATTGGTGGGGACATTGGAATCCTAAATTCTGCTGAGACTTTACCAGATAAACCTGAAATGACCTCCAGCTGCCCCAGGGAGCCTGGACCTCCTTCTAGCCCTGAGGTGGTGTATTAGTCAGCCAAAGGGGTGCTAATGTGAAATACCAAAAATGGGTTGGTCTATATAAAGGGTATTTATTTGGGGTAGAAGTTCACAGTTACCAGGCCATAAAGCACAAGTTTCTTCCCTCACCAAAGTCCATTGTCACGTGTTGGAGCAAGACAGCTGCCGACGTTTGCCCAGGGTTCAGGCTTCTTGGCTTCCT
>JAQZBX010055805.1:0-15215 GCA_029593785.1 Cabassous unicinctus | reverse complement strand
ATAACACAAATTGAGGTGTAGCAAATCACTCTTGCATGTTTGCATAAGGTTGCAATGAATACCAAGGCCTTGCAAGTATATTATAAATCAGGCATCTACTGCATTTCTCCATATTAAGAGGACATTGCATTTTTACATTTTCTCACATGAAACCACATGTGAGAATATAATAAACTTTTAAGACAGAGGAACACATTGTATTTCTTGGATATTTTGACATTACATATTTTCTCCATTGATATCAGAGTTGTCCCACAAAAAATGATCTGTATTCATCCCTTCACATGCAAGTGGACACTAGGTTGTCCTTAGATATTAAGTGAGAATAACTTACAGGGTCTACCCCAAATTTTGGAAATTTGACTTCCTCTCAATTATTCTAAGAGTACGCAACATGACCTTAGAAATAGGAATTTCTTCTTCCATTGGCAAATAAATTTCAATAGAAATCCACAAATAGTTGTGAAATGTTTCTCATTTAGTGGAATTCCCTCATATTTCTTTTCTTTCTATAAAACTGTAAAACCTATCACAAAATTATTTCTTATCAATTAAATAGCATGTGGAAAATGATAACATCTAGTGTTTATTAAGCTTTTGCTATGTTCCATGGTGATTACAGATATTTCACCTTTTCAACAAAATGCATATTAAAATTTCTGATTTTTTCAGATGGAAACACTGAAGTACCGTACGGTTAGATAATTTGCTCAAGAAAATATACATACAAAATGGTTTACCAGGAAATAACTCTGTGTCTTGCCTCCAAAATCATCAATACTGAACTCATTACTATATAACACTTTGATAAACCACAGCTGCAAATAAAATGTAACCAATATATTTAAATAAGTATAGAGGTAATTATAAGAAATGATTTATTTATTCACACATGTAGTCTACCTTCCATATACATATAGCTGGAGTTTAAATAATTAAGAAGAGATCCTTTAAATTTAAAAAATCATATCCTCTTGTAAAAACTACTCGCCAGAAAGAGGAAAATAAATTTAATCATTTTAAATGAAAAACCATTGTTTACTGGGTTCTACACACGTACAAAATTCTCATTAGTAACAACAAAAATATTTTCTTTCTGTAAAATGTATACATTTCAGAATATCCATTGCCATTCTCTCCTTTTATCCTTGAAAAATGCTGAATGCAACATCTTCTGGTTGTCAACCCTAAAAGTCAGAGTTCATTGGTGGACTAGGGATGGTCACCTTATCAAAATTAGAGGGCTTTAAAATTATCAAAATAGGAAGCCCATGGCGAGGCTGCACTGACTACCAGCATGAGAGTGGTACAGCTTTGGGAAAAAGCTTTGTCTTGATTATGCCTCCATTTTGGACTATTACTAGCCCTGAAACCCTAGATTAAGAAACTTCCAGGAATCTGGCCAAGATGGCAACAGTTTAAGTGTGGACTCACCTTCTCTGTCAAAAAAATGGCTGAGTAGGGGCAAGATCTTGCCTGACTGAGCTGTTCAGGAAACCAACAGAGCAGGAGGATTCAGAGAATCAAACTGGAGAGAGCTGGACAAAGAGATAAATTGCTCAAGGAAATATAGAGAACAGCAAGGAAATAGAACAAAGGGTCAAAGAGAAAATTTAACACAGAGAAAAACAGCAGCTAAATAAAACTCTACAGTAGAGAGAGAAGCTAATCAACTGAATAACTTGGATTATAGTTTACATTGTAGTTACACTCTCTCCCGCACAATTTTGTAAGTTATGGCAAGATATATAATGGCCTCTATCTGTCATTGCAATGTTATTCAGGACAATTCCCAAGTCCCACAAATGACCTAAATTACAACTGTTTTTCCCTCACCCTCCCCTCAGAACCTACAGTGGCCACTGACTCCACATCAATGATAAGAGTCTGCTAGGATCACAATGAGTCTATAGTAGAATATCAGTAAGTCTACTGTACTCTTTCCTTTATGCCCCAATCCTGAGGATCCTGGGATGGGGATGCCCACTCCACCTCTAATTAAGAGGGGTCTTAAGTCCCATGTGACATTTGCAGTTTCAAATTCTCTCTATTCCTTGGATTGGCCATTGTCCATCATCATCCCCTTGATAGTTTTCCTGGATGAGTCCAATGAACTGGAGAGTATGTGTTGCAACTCTGGTGAGATTCAGGGCCCATCTGGCACATGGACAGCCCAAAGTTTTAAGTTTCTTGGGCATACACCTATCAACACTAGTACTGACTATAGGTTCATATATAAGGGGCAGAAGAGCCATGTGTAGGGAAAAGACAAAAACTGAGACCAACTCTGTCACACTGGGAAGGATAAATTCCAAAATATGACCCACTGGCAAGGCATCAAACTCCTGATCTGTCTGCCCTGCTTATAGTGTCTGGATGTCTCCAGAGCCCTCAGGAGCTTTATTATTAGAGGCAATATTTACTTTGGCAATGAAATACTGCTGAGATGCGAATAAGCATAACCTCTGAAATGACCTCTCAAATCACTTTGAATTCTCTTAGCCATATAAACTCCTTTGTCTTCACCTTTTCCCCTATTTGGTTAAGGTCTTTTACCAGTTGAATTGCTAGTTGGTGTTTGGTAGTAATCCCTTGGTGCCAGGGAGGATCATCCCCAGGAGTTGTGTCCAACACTGGGGGAAAGGTAGCGTATTATATGCTGAGTTTGCCTTACAGAGAGGCCACATTTGAGCAACAAGGAGGCTCTCAGGAGGTAATGCTTAGGCACCCTATAATACTAGGCTAAGTTTCAATTTCAGGAGTAAATGTTCATAAGTATAGTCATCAATATCAAGGGTTCATCAATGGACTATCCTTCACTTGTCACTGCCTATGTACTCAGGGGATTCTTGCTGTTCCACTAGAGAATGTGGCAGAGCTCCCCAGGATGGGAATTAAATTCTCTTTCAGTAATTAAGTGAATCTCCACCCACCATGATAACGCCTCATGAACATTTGAACAAATTTATATGCCTTGTAGGTATGCCCCACATGAACCTCCTCCCATAAATTCCCGATCAATGACACCCCCAACCAATGATCCTCCCCTGTCACAGTTGTATCCCTTCTGTGACCCAAAACTTCTTCAAAATTGAAGGCAACAAAATAACCAAATACAATTAATAAGAAAATGAAATAATAATGATAGTATTAAAAATAAGAAATAAAAAATAAAATAAAATAAATTTGGAATAATAAAAAATGAGAAAAATATATAAAAATTTTTATGACATTGTTTTTCATCACTGTAAGATTTTTGTCTTGTATGTATGGTGATATTTTCTTCTGCTAATTCCCCCAGTGTCTTAATTTTTTCATTTTGTCTTCAAAGAAGTTTTAGCTTAGAGAAAAGTGAAGTACAGAATATAGGGGATTCCTATATACCCAATAACCTCCCCCTTTTCCCCTTTCCCCTATTAATAGCATTTTACATGTGGATAGTACATTTGTTACAAGTGATGTACAAATATTGACACATTCCTTCTAACCATGATCAATTATTTACATTATGGTTTACCTTTTAGACCAAACACTTTTATAAAATTTGATGAATTTTAACCTGGCCTGTATCCATCATTGCAAGATTATGTAGTACAATTCCATTGCCCCCAAAATGCCCTATGTTTCATCTATTCTATTCCTCCCTCCCCCTTCTCACAGGACTCACAGCAACCACCAAGCTTTCACTCCTTGAAGAACAAGATTCATAGTTGCCTGCAACAACATTGAGGGCCTGGTATACTTTTCTGTCCTTCCCTACTAGGCACTGACTTTGCTCTTGAGAGACTACTGCTCCTTGATTTGAGAACATAGCAGGACTCCCCAGGATAGGAGTCCAACACATTCCCACTCATTATGTGGGTCTCCACCCACTGATACAACATACTATGACAAGATGAACACTCACACACTCACTAGAGGCCTGCCCCAGGTGTGCCCTGTCCTGCATTCCCCCCACATCCAATACCCTAAAACAGTAATCCTCCCCTGCCATACTTGCCAAAAGTACATTCCCAACATTGTAGTTTCAACCATTTACCTGCAAATCCCCAGAGTTCAATTACTACCTGCCTGAACATTCACCCAATGTCCATGGACAGCGCAACCCACCGTCCCCACTCTACCCCCTCTTAAACCAGGACTGCTCAACCCTATAGCATCACTGCACCCCTCTCAGGCCCATCCAATTCACAGCTACACACTTCTACCTTACAATAGGGTTTGCCTATGTGGGTATTGACTCACAACCTTCTTCTCCCTTTCTGTCTCCTGTAAATCTATATTCCAGACTCTAGCTCTGTGACTCTGGTCAATTTGCTTAATTCATATCAGTAAGGTTATATATTTGTCTTTCACTGCTTGGCTTGCTTCACAAAAGACAACGTCTTCAAGATTCACTCATGTTACCCCATGTGTTAATACTGCATTCCTCCTTAGAGCTGAGTAATATTCCAATGTATGTACATACCACAACTTCTTTATCCATTCACCTGTTAATGGACATTTGGATAGTTTTCAACCTTTGGCAATAATGAATAATGCTGCTATGAACATTGGTGTGCATATATCTGTACATGTTCCTGCTTTCATTTCTTCTGGGTATATACTCAGCAATGGGATTCCTGGATCATATAGCAGTTCTATATTTAGTTTCTTGAAGAACCACCAAACTGTCACCCACAATGGCTGCAACATTTTATATTTCCACCAACAGTGGATAAGGCTTTCTACTCTTCTACATTCTCTCCAACATTTGTAGTCCTCTTTTTTTAAAATAGTTTCCAATCAAATGGGTATAAGATGATATCTCATTGTTGCTTTGATTTGCATTTCCCTAATAGCTACTTATGTTGAGCATGTTTTCAAATTATTTTAGCCACTGTATTTATTCTTCAAAGAAGTGTCTATGCAAATCACTTGCCCATTTTTTAAATAGAATGTTTTTATTTTTGAAGTGTAGGATTTCTTTATACATACTGAATATTAGGTCCCTATCAGATATATTGTTACCAAGTATTTTCAGCCACTGAATAGGCTGCCTTTTCACTTTCTTGATAAAATCCTTTGAGGCGCACAATTTTTTATATTTGAGGAGGTCCCATTTATCTGTTTCTTTTCTTTCATTGCTCATGCTTTGGGTGTAATGTTCATGATACCATTTCCTAATATAAGACCCTGTAGATGCTTCCCTAAATTATCTTCAACTATGTTTATGTTTTTGATTTTTATATATAGATCTTTGACCCATCTTGAGTTAATTTTTTATAAGGTGTGAGATGGTGTTCTCGCTCATTCATTTGGATATGGATATCCAGATCTCCAAGCACCATTTGTTGAAGAGATCAATCTCTCCCAGTAGAATGGGTTTGGTGTCCTAGTTGAATATCAGTTGACTGTATATTTCAGGATATATATCAGAACTCTCAAATTCTGTTTGATTTGGTCAGTATGTCTATCCTTGCACAAATACCATGTGGTTTGAACACTGTAGCTTTGTAATATGTTTTAAAATCAAGTAGTGTGATTCCTCTGATTTCATTTTTCTTTTTCAATATGTCTTTGGATATTTGGGGCCTCTTGCCCTTCCAAATAAACTTCATAGTTAACTTTTTCAATTCAATAATAAATACTGTCCTAAATTTATTGGGATTGCATTAAGTTTGTAAGTCAATTTGGGTATGATAGACATCTTAATGATATTTAGTCTTCCGATCCTTGAAGAGGAAATATTCTTCCATTTATTTAAGTCTTCTCTGATTTTTTAAACAGTGTTGTGTAATTTTCTGCATACAAGCTGTTTACATCTTTATTTAAATTTATTCCTAGGAATTTGATTCAATTAGTTGCTATTGTAAAAGGTATTTATTTCTTGATTTCCTCCTCAGATTGTTCATTATTAGTGTAGAGAAATACTACTCATTTTTGTACATTGATCTTTTAACCTGCGACTTTACTGAACTCATTTATAAGCTCTAGAAGCTTTGATGTAGATGTCTCAGTTCTTTCTATGTATTTGATCATGTCATCTGCAAATAGTGAAATTTTTATATGTTCCTTTCCAATTAGGATGACTTTTTAATATTTTTCTTGTCTAAGTGCTTGAGAACAAGTACTTATAAAACAATGTTAAACAAGACCAGTGAAAGTGGGCATCCATGTCTTGTTCCAGATATTAGAGGAAAAGCTTTTAGGACTTCAACATTGTATATGATGCTACCTGCAATTTTTCATAAACACCCTTTATCATGTTGAGGAACTTTCCTTCCATTCCTATCTTTTAAATAGTTTTGATCAGGAAATGGTGCTGTATTTTGTTGAATGCTTTTTCTTCATCTATTGAGATGACCATGCAATTTTTTTCTTTCAATCTGTTTATGTGGTGTATTACATTAATTGACTTTTTTATGTTGAACCAGCCTTGCATATTAGGGATGAAACCCACTTGGTCATGGTGCATAATTCATTTGATATGGTGTTGAATATGATTAGCAAGTATTTTGTAGAGGATTTTATCATTTAGGTTCATTAGAGAGATTGGTCTATAGTTTTCTTTCTTGTGATATCTTTGTTTGGCTTTGGTATTAGGGTGATGTTGGCATCATAGAGTGAGTTAGGCAATGTTCCCTACACTTCTCTTTTTTGTAAGAGTTTAAACAGTGTTGGTGTTAGTTCTTCCTGGAATATTTTGTAGAATTCACCTGTGAAGCTGTCTGATCCTGGGCTCTTTGCAGTTGGGAGGCTTTTGTTGACAAATTCTGTCTCATTAATTGTGATTGACCTGTTGAGTTCAGTTTCTTCTTTCATCAATATAAGCTCCTTTTAGGTTTCTAGGAATTTGTCCATTTACTCTAAATTATCTATCTTATGGGCATAAAATTTTTGAAAATTTCATTTTAAGATAATCTTTATTTCTTTGGTGTCAGTGGTGATACTCCTTCCTCATTTTTTATTTCATGGATTTGCATCTTATCTCTTTTTTTTTTTCTTTGTTAGTACAGCTAAGGATTTGCCAATTTTATTAATCTTCTCAAAGAAGCAGGTTTTCATTTTGTTTATATTTTCAAGAGCTTTCTGATTTTCAATTTCGTTTAGCTCTACTCTAATCTTTGTTATTTCTTTCTTTCTACTTGTTTTGGGGTCAGTTTGTTGTTCTTTTTGTAATTCCTCCAGGTGTGCAGTTAGGTCTTTGATTTTAGCTCCCACTTCTGTTTAATTATTGGCAGTTATGGCTATGAAATTCCCTCTCAGTACATCTTTTGTTGCATCCCAAAGTTTTGATGAGTTGTGTTGTCATTTTCACATTTAAATGCTGAATTCAGCTTGGAGAGAGGTCATTTTGAGGAACAAGGAGGTTCTCAACGGGTAATTCTTAGGCTCCCTACAACACTAGGCTGTTTCAATTTCATGAGCAAAGGCTAATAAGCATGGCCATCAATATCAAAAGTCCATCAATGGGCCATCCTCTTTCACCAGTCATTGCCCCTACACCTGGGGGACTGTTGCTGCTCTGTTGGAGAATGTGGCAGACCTCTCTAGCATGGGATTTCAATATTCTTTTGGTTATGGTGTGAATCTCCACCCACTGTGACAATGCCCTATGAACATTTGAACACATTTATATACCTTATATATATGCCTAGGTGAACTTCTTACCATGTATCCCCCATCACTGACACCCCACACAAATGACCTCCCCTGCCCCAGTTGTAACCCACCTGTGAGCCAAAGCTTTGTCAAAAATGAAGCCAAAAAATAGCCAAATACAATTAACAAAAAAATGAAATAATAATGATAAGTTTAAATAAGAGAAATAAAATATTTTACAAAATAAAAATAAATATTTAAAAATTGAGATATTAAAAACAATGAAAAATATTTAAATTTTTCACATTTTGTCTTTCATCACTGTTATATCTGTTTTCCTGTATATACACTGACATTTACATTCATTTATTCCCCAATGTCTTACTTTTATTTATTTTGTTTTCAAAGAAGTTTTATGTCACAGTAAATTCATTTATAGAAAACAGGACACTCCTAAATACCCAACATCCTCCCCCTTTTTCCCCTTCCTGTATTAATACCTTTTTATATATGCATGGTACATTTTTTACAACTGATATAGAAATAGTGAAACATAGCTACTAACCATGGACAGTAGTTTACATCATGGTTTACATTTTAGATTGTACACTTTTATAAATTTTGATGATATTTATCATGGCCTGTGTCCATCATTGTAAGATCATGTAGAACACATCTGTTGCCCAATAAATACCTACTGTTCAATCTATTCTATCCTCCCTCCCCCTCCCATTGGGGCCCATGACAACCACCAGGCTTCACTTCTTAGATGACAAGATTCATAGTTACTTGCAACAATACTAAGGTATTGACACACCGGTTTGTCCTCCCCTTTTAGGAACCACCCATGCTCTCAAGAGACTCCTGCCTATTTGTGAACAAATCAGTCCTACTGAGGATGGCAGTCCAACCATTTTCTGCTAATTATTTGGGTCTCCACACACTTATACAACACATTATCACAGAATGATCCCTCACACACTCCCTAGAAGGCTGACCCAGGTGTGCCCTGTCCCAAATGCCCTCCCATCCAACACACGAAACCAGTAACCCTACCTTGTCATATTGCCATAAGAGCTTTCCCAACTTTGTACTTTCAACCACATACCTGCCAATTCCCAGTATTCAACTAGTCCCTCCCCCAACCAACCCCACATCCATGCATCTTCCAACTAACACTCCCCATCTACCTGTCAAACTTGCACCACCCAACCCAATAGTATCAATACACTCTTGTCATATCCCTACACACTACCAAGTACACACTTCCACCTTATCTTAGTTTCACCCATATGGGTGTTGGCTCACAAACTTCTTCTCACTTTCTATTTCCTGTAAACCTATCTTCCAGACTATAGCTCTCTGAGTCTGCACAAATTACTTCATTCATATCAGTGAGGTTATCTAAAATTCCTCCTTTAGTGCCTGGCTTGCTGCACTCGACATATGGACCTCAAGATTCATCCATGTTATTCTGTGTGTTAGCACTATATTCCTTCTTACAGCTTAGTAATTGTCCATTGTATGTATATACCACATACTGTTTATCCATCTGTTGAAGGGTATTTCGGTTGATTCCAACTTTTGGCAATACTGAATAATGCTGTTGTGAACATTGTAGTGCATGTATCTTTTTGTGTCCTTGTTTTCAATTCTTCTGTGTATATACCCAGCAGAGGAATTGCTGGATCATATAGCAGTTCTATAGTTAGTTATTTGAGGAACCACCAAAATGTCCTCCACGATGGCTGGACAATTCTACATTCCGACCTGCAGTGTATGAGGGTTTCCATTCCCCCACATCCTCTCCAAGGATTGTATTCCTCTGTTTTTTAACAGCTACCAGTCTAATTATTTTAACATGGTATCTCATGGCAGTTTTGATTTTCATTTCCCTAATGGCTAGTGATGTTGAGCATCTTTTTGTGTGCTTTTTAGCCATTTGTATTTCTTCCTTGGAGAAGTGTCTTTTCAAGTAACATGCTCATTTTTTAAATGACTTGTTTGTCTTTATTTTTGAGGTGTAATATACTTTTATATATGCTAGATATTACATTAGTATCTGATATATTGTTACCAAATATTTTCTCATTGGGTAGGCTACCTTTTTACTTTCTTGGTAAACTATTTTGAGGTGCAAAGTTTTAATTTTGAGGAGATCCCATTTACCTATTTTTTCTTTTGGTACTCGTGCTTTGGGTGTGAAGTTCAGGAAACAATTTTATATTACAAGTTCCTGTATATGTTTCACTACATTATCTTCCAAAGTTTTTATTGAAATGGATCTTATATTTAGCTCTTTGATGCATCTAGAGTTGAATTTTTGTATTAGGTGTGAGATAGTGTTCTTCTTTCATTCCTTTGGATATGGATATCCAGTACTCCAAGCACCATTTGTTGAAGAGGCAATTCTCTCCCAGTTGAGTGGGCTTGGTGAACTTGTCGAATATCAGATGACTCTATATGCAAGTATGTATATTAGAATTCTCATTTCGGTTCCATTGGTCTGTATGTGCCAATAAACTGCAGTTTTTGACCACTGTAGCTTTGTAGTATATTTATAAATCAGGTAGCTTGACACCTCCAATTTCAAAAGTCTTTTATAATATGTCTTTGGTTATTCTGGGTCTCTTGCCCTTCCAAATAAATTTCTCAATTAGTTTTTTCAAGTCAGTAAACAATGCTGCATTGATTTTTATTGGGATTGAATTAAATATGTAAATCAATTTGGTTAAGATAGTCTTCTTAATG
The DNA here is from genome assembly GCA_029593785.1 of Cabassous unicinctus. Classification (NCBI taxonomy): domain Eukaryota; kingdom Metazoa; phylum Chordata; class Mammalia; order Cingulata; family Chlamyphoridae; genus Cabassous; species Cabassous unicinctus. Next base: position 4,880 of record JAQZBX010055805.1, on the reverse strand, counting down.
ATTATTTAGTCTTCCTATCCATGAAGAGGGAATATTCTTCCATTTCCTGAAGTATTCTTTGATTTCCTTGAACAGTGTTGTGTAGTTTTCTGTGTATAATACTTAGTTAAATTCATTCCTTGGTATTTATTATAGTTAATATCATAAATGGTATTTTTTCTTTATTTCTTCCTCACACTGCTAATTATTGGTGTACAGAAATGCTACTGATTTTTGCACATTGATCTTATAACGTGTGATTTACTGAGTTCATTAATAAGTTCTAGAATCTTTGATGTAGATTTCTCAGGGCTATGAATAGGATCCTGTCATCTGCAAGAAGTGTAATTTTTACTGCCTTCCAATTTCTATGCATTTTATATCTTTTTATCATCTCAGTGCTCAAGCAAATATTTCTAACACAATGTTAAAAAGGAGGAGGGATAGAGGGCATTCTTGTCTTGCTCCCAATCTTGGAAAGTTTTTTGGATTTCACCATTGTATATGGTATTAGCTGTGATTTTCTTCATATATACCCTTTATCATGTTCAGAAAGTTTCCTACTATTCCTGTTCTTTGTAGTTTTTTTTTAAGGAAAGCATGTTGTATTTTGTCAAATGCGTATTCTGCATCTATACAGAAGATCAAGTGATTTTTTTTTCTTTCAATCTGTTTATGTGGTGTATTACATTGATTGATTTTCTTATATTGAACCATCCTTGCACACCTGGGTTGAAACCCACTTGGTAAGAGTGTATACTTCGATTGATGTTTTGTTGAATATGATTAGCAAGCATTTTGATGAGGATTTTACCATCTAGGTTCATTAGAGAGATTGTGCTGTAATTTTTCTTTCTTGTGGCTTCTTTGTTTGGCTTTGGTATTAGGGTAATCTTGGCATCATAGAATGAGTTAAGCAATGTTCCTTCTACTTCTATAATTTTACCCTTAAAAAGATATTTTTTGAAAAAGGATACTTAGATTACATAAATGTTCCACAAAAAATATGGGGGATTCCCATATGCCCCGCTCCCTAACACTCCCACATTTTCCAAATTAGCAGCACCCTTCATTTGTGTGGTACACTTCTTACAATTGATGAACACATTGTGGAGCATTACCACTAAGTGTGGATTATAATTTATAATGTAGTTTGCACTCTATCCTGCACAATTTTGTAACATAAGGCAAGATATAATGGCCTATATCTGTAATTGCAATGTTATTCAGGACAATTCCCAAGTCCCTAAATTGCCCCCATATTACACCTGTTTTTCTCTCTCCCTCCCCTCAGAACCTCAAGTGGCCACCGCCTCCATGTCAAGGATATAAGTTCTCCAGTGCAAGAATCACAATAAATCTATAGTAGAATACCTGTAAGTCAATTCTAGTCCATTTTTCATTCTCGAATCCTAAGGATTTTGGGATGGTGATGCCCACTTCACCTCTATTTGAGAGGGGTCTTAGATCGTATAGGGCAGATGGATTGGACTAACTTGCTTGCCATTGAAGACTCTCTCTGTTCCTTGGGATGGTCGTTGTCTATCATCCTCTCCTTGTTAGTGGTCCTTGGTGAGATCAATGAACTAGAGAGTAACTGTAGCAACTCTGTACCTTTTTTTTTTTTTTTTTTGGAAGAGTTTAAGCAGGATTGGTTTTACTTCTTTCCGGAATGTTCAGTAGAATATACCTGTGAAGCCATCTGGTCCTGGGCTCTTCTTGATAGGTTTTTGATGGTTGATTCTTTTTCTTTACTTGTGATTCGTCTGTTGAGTTCATCAATTTATTCTCTCGTCAATGTAGGCTGCTTGTGTGTTTCTAGGAATTTTTACATTTCCTCTAAATTATCCTTCTTTATGGCATATAATTTTTCAAAGTATCCTCTTATGATTCTCTTTATTTCTGTGAAGTCAGGGGTGATAACCCCTTTGTCATTTCTTATTTTGTGAATTTGAATCTTCTCTCTTTATCCCTTTGTTAGTCTAGCTAAGGGTTTGTCAATTTTACTGATCTTCTCAATGAAAAAGCTTTCAGTTTTATCTTTTCTATTGCTTTCTTATTTTCTTTTTCATTTAGTTCTGCTCTAATTTTTGTTATTTCCTTCTTTATACTTCCTTTGGGGTTAGATACTTATTCTTTTTCTTATTGTTGCAAGTGTGCAATTAGGTCTTCAATTTTAGTTCTTTCTTCTTTTTTGATTAAGCATTTTTGGCTATGAATTTCCCTCTCAGTACAGCTTTTGCTGAATCTGATAAGTTTTCATATGTTTTGTTGTCATTTTCATTCATTTCAAGGTAGTTACTATTTCTTGTGTGATTTTCTCTTGTACCTACTGTTTGTCTAAGATTGTGTTGTTTAATGTCCTTATCTTTGTGCCTAGTCTAGTTCTCTGACCCTTACTGATTTCCAGCTCTATTCCTTTGTGGTCAGAGGTATTACTTTATATAATTTCAATCTATCTGAATTCATTGAGAATTTTTCTGTGGCCTAGCACGTGGTCTATTTTGGATTATGATCCATGTGCACTCGAGGAGAATGTACATCCTGCTGTTTTTGGGTGTAGTGTTCTGTATATATCTATTAGGTCTAGATCTTCTAGTGTATTATTCAAAGTTTTTGTTTCTTTATGAATTCTCTGTCAAGATGTTCTCTCTAATGGAGATAATGGTCTATTAAAGTGCCCCATTATAATTGTAGAGGCATTTATTTCTCCAATTGGTTTTGAAAATGTTTGCCTCATGAATTTTGTGGTGCCCTGGTTAGGTTCATAAATGTTTATGATTTTTCCTTCTTCTTGAATGGTTACCCCTTTTAATAATACATAGTGTCCATCTTTGTCTCTTACAGTGTTTTTGCATTTAATGTTTATTTTGTCTGATATTAACATAGATATTCCTACACTTTTTTGTTTATTGTTTCCTTGTAAGATTGGTTTCCAACCATTCACTCTCAGCCTTTTTGCATCCCTTTATCTAAGGTGGGGTTCATGTAGATAGCATACAGCTAGGTCATATTTCCTCATCCATTCTGCAAATCTGTGTCTCTTGACTGATGATCTTAATCCATTAACATTCAGTGTTATTACACTCAAGGAATTACTTATATTATCCATATATTCTTTGGATTTATGTATTTCATATGTTTTTTTAAAATTTGTCTTTTTGTGTTTTTAGTTGTTCTTAGACTCTCCTCCAAGTCTCTGTCTCCTGTTTTTATCTTTTAACCTGCAGCCCTCCCTTTAGTATTTCTTGAAGTGCAGGTTTCTTATTGGCATCCTCTCTTAATTTCTGTTTATCTGTGAATATTTTGAACTCTCCATCATTTTGAACGCCAGCTTTGTTGCATAGAGAATTCTTAACTGGAAGTTTTTTCTTTTAGTATCTTAACTATGTCATACCACTGCCTTCTTGCATCCATGGTTTCAGATGAGAGATTTGCACTTAATCTATGAGCTTCCCTTGTATGTGATGGTTCTCTTTTATCTTGCTCTTTTCATTATTTTCTCATTGTCTTGGGCATTGGACAGCTTGACCAGTACATGTCTTGGAGTAGGCCTGTTGGGATATATACTATTGAGGGTGTGCTGCACTTCCTGGACATTTACATCCATCTCCCTCTTTAGGGTTGGGAAGTTTTCAGCCATTATTTCCTCCAACACTCCTTCTGTGTTTTTTCCCTTCTCTTCTCCTGGGATGCCTATAATGCTTATGTTGTGTGCTTTGTGTTGTCATTCAAATCTCTAAATCAATGCTGGATTATTGCTGTCTTTTTATTTATCTGTACTACTACCTGTTTGATTTCAGATGTACTGTCTTCCACATTGCTAATTCTTTCCTCTGACTGTTCACATCTCCTGTTATGTGCTTCAAATGTATTTTTGATTTCTTGGATTTTGCCACTCATCACCATCATATTCATTATCTTCCTGGGCCCTTTCTTTATTTATTCCTTTCTCTCCCAGGGTGGAAGGACACAAAAGCCTGTGTGAGTGGATCCCCCTTCACCTCTCCTGGTCAGGTTGAGTTCCCTTCTGAAATTCAAATGGGACCCTGGTGACTGAACTCATTGGGGAAAAATGATTCTTAACCCTCTTTCAGACCAATCCTTCCTCCCAGGGAACACTAAATAGGGTCTTGAAAGCTTATTAAGTGCTTCTTACTGCCCATCTCCTCTAGGGGAGTTGGAATTTTGAAGTTTTCAGCATCAGATTAATCAATTGCCTCACTCCATGCTCTCCCAGCCTAAGTTTCTCTAACCCAGCATGGTTAGGTAAATCAGAGTGCCTGAGTAGATTTGCCTCTCCTGGTACCAACTCGTGCTGGCTGGTATGGTCCCCAAAGCTCAAAGTGGTTCAGGCTAAAAAACCTACAAAAAGGAAACCCCTCTCCATCCTTTACCAGATCCCTCCCACTCCTGCAGAATGCTCCCTCCCACTTGGTGGACAGCAGGACTCAGGGCTCACAGTGAGTTTTTGCCTTGAGTGTGGGGCTTAGCCATCTGCTGTTTCGAGCCACAGGGGCAAGAAACTCATGGTTTTACTGTGAGCTCTTTATCTCTTTGTCCAGCTTCCTCCAGATCTATGCCCTGAAGCCTCCTGCTCTGTGGGTTCCCAAAAGAGCTCACTCAGGCAGGATCTTGCCCCACTCAGGTATTTTTTGCAAGAGAGATGGTGAGTGCCTACTTAAATTGATGCCATCTTGCCTCCTAATACACTGCCTTCTTAACTACATGGTTTCTGATGAAAAATTTACAGTATTATTGAGCGTCTCTTGTATGTGATGAATTTCTTTTCTCTTGCTGCTTTCATAATTTTCTCTTTATCACTGGCCTTTGACATTTTGAATAGTATGTGTCTTGGAGTAGGTTTATTCTGAATTATTCTGTATGGAGTACGTTCTCTT
>JAQZBX010055804.1:0-18326 GCA_029593785.1 Cabassous unicinctus | reverse complement strand
GACTCTATTTCCTCTCAGTTTACATGCTTTGATAAAGCAAGTGGCCATGTTGGATTTATCTTATGATGCAAATCTATTTTTATTAATGGAAAACATTTGCATTTTATTGACTTGGAAATTGACACGAAATATATAAAGTAAGTATATTTACATAATTCCCCACTGAAAATAAAGACATTAAACATTTTTTTAATCTCTTTTAACTTTTTATTATCTATGGATTGAAGAGTAGCCAGAATTATGTATTTTCATCAATCAATTATTGTTATGTATTTGGAATGTGTCCAATACAATTGTTGCATCTTATTGTCTCCAAGGACACTGTCCCCATTGTTGCCTTTATTAAATATAATGCCAAAATTCCATGCATATTGGGTTCATTACTGTTGTTTGATCTTTGCCACTAAGGACTCTTTATTTATTCATGCAGATGGCTCCTGCACATTCATAAGAGACTTAAACTTATAAAACATTAATTTTACGTCACAGTGTAAAAAATTATCTTTGCATAGAGGAATCAGAAATCATCTATTTTAGAGCCATAAAATTCATTTTAAAATGCTCAGACATTTAAAATAAATGTCCTTTTATTTCTTCCTTGAGATATCAGAAATTACTACCTATGTTTAAAATGGAATAGGATCTCTAATGAGAATCTGAGCATGGTGAGGGCTATTACCAACCCAGAGAACACTATCAACTCCAACAAAATAGCCTGTTATTGTTATATGGATTCATTAGAGGGGCGTTTGTGCACATATTTGATTCCATTTGTACTTTCAGTTTCATCTTCGGGATTATCAGTTACACAATCAACTAAAGTCATAATTGCTTTCCATAAAAGTAAGTATGTTCTTGTTTGGTAATTTCAGTTTCTTCATTCAGCATTCTATATCCCCAGTCTGAGAAAAATATCAGATTTATCAGTCTAAAAATCAGAGATGACAATAATTAATTTGTATATCTCTAGAAAAGAAAATATTTTTTTAAATTTTTATGTTCTTTAAAAATTAAACTAGAAGGCATTGGAGTCATTGGAAACACTTATTACATGAATCAATAAAGAGGTATGACTGCTCACAGTATCTGTCATATCATGAGTTCTCAATGAGACATGTCTTGAATTGATTAATGAGCAATCATAGAAACAGGATAATGTGAGGGGCAACCAGAAGCAACCTGCCCCCCAAGGTCACTCTCACCAATCAATATATATTTATACCAATATGTAGCAATTAATATTCTTCATTTGAATGCCAAATAACCTGCAATGATATCATTCATGATTCCTGAGTTAATTATAAATGTAAATATTACTTGAAATACACTAAATATAAATTATATTTGGATTCAACTGGTTTACCAGATTATTTACTTAATATCCACATATCACAGAAGATAATTATTGTTGATGAGAAAGGGAGGAGAGTTTTGGAACTTCATAGGATCTGATATATGATGCCACAGTGAAGCTGTAATAGCCTAAACAATTGCTGTCAATTTCTTTGTGATTCTATCTAAGAGGGTACCTGCTTGCCAGTTAATTATTTCTCCCCTGAGCTTGGATTAGCATTACTTTCTTGTGAAGGTGCCTATAAACCACAGCTCTTTCCCTATCTATAGCAAACCGATGTGGCACTTGTTACTCTCTTGATAGAAACAGAGTACCTCAATTCCTAGACCCTAGGAAAACACACCTATTGTTGGAGAAGATGCTGAGAGTCAGAGAATAAAGGGTTAAGCATTCAACAAGCATGCTTGCTGGCAGAGACACGTTAGTAAATGTCTCCAAGGTCTCTGCATACTGCAGACATCAATAGGAGGAAGCAGAGCGAGATGAACCCACCACTAAGAAGTTACTGTATAAGTTTCTAAGAAAAACTATCTAGTAATACAGGAACAGGTAGTGCTCTCACACACCAAGCTGAGATATCAGATAGACTAAGGCATTTAGGGCTAGAAAGAATGTTTATACTTATACCCCTTGGTAGACTTCCAGAGAAGGCAGTGTTTTGCTGTAGGAAGAGAAACATAGTGGGAGAGCAAGGTTAGCGGTGAAGAATTTATGCATTGTTTTAAGCTAAATTAAAAGAAAGAGTCACAGTGAGCTCTAGGCTGCTGTTTTTTGCCTGAGTGAGCTGCAGCGCTCTTCTTCATATGCATCAACTTGTCTGACTCTTTCTTTTGCGCCGCACCGTGACAACAAGATATGGCGCCCAACGTGGGGCATGAGCCAGGACTCTAGGTGAGTTAACCGAACGGGTGTCTAAGTGCTGCACGGTTTGTATGTAGAGCCGGTGGGAGAGGCAGAGATTTTGAAATATCTTCTTCATAGTTCAGGGGTGAGGACTAAGGAACATACCATTCGAGAGCTGTTACGTTTGATACAGCGGCATTGTCAGTGGTTTTCTCCTTCAAAACGAAACCAATTAAATCCTAAAGTCTGGCAGAATGTGGGGAAGGCTCTTAGACGAGTTCATCAACGTGGAGAACTTGTTTCAGCTGATGTATGGGCTGCTTATTGGCAAATTACCTTGGCTATATGACCTTTTCAGAGCGATGAAGATTTACCACAGGATGCCGACCCTCTTAAAATTTATGTGTCTACTTCTCCAATCCCTGTAGACTCTCCAGAGCATTCTTCTCCGGAGATACTTTCTGAGGAGGCTGAAGAGTGGCCTGCGCCACCAACTCCTGAATATCCTCGTTTAGCCCCCTTTTTGTCACCTTCTGAGGAGGTTAAGAATAGTGGAGACTCCTCCATAATTTTGGAAATGAAAAAAATTTCAGCTAGGTTGGACAATTTATTTCAAGCTCAATGTAAGATTAATGGCTTTCCTGTCTCCGCTAATGTTCCTCCTCACAAGGACACTCCCCCTCTTGACTTACAGTATAAGACATGCCGTAATTGTTTTAAATTTCCTGTTGATGCATATTTGAATGAGACTCCGGTATTCCCTTCTAGTAATGTTTCTCCTGATGCTTTGTTGTTTCTGATTACTAGACAACCTTTCCCTCCATATCCTCAATATTAATATCAGTATTAATGTTAACCATGAACCTATTGAATTTCAATTTTATAAAATTCTTAAAACTTCCATATCAAATTATAGTCCAAATTCACCTTATGTGCAGGGTCTTTTGGGTTCATATGCTAATGAAAATTTGCTAGTTCCCATTGATTGGGAAACTTTGGCTAGAACTGTATTGGAAGCTGGTCAATATTTACAGTTTAAGTCTTGGTGGAGGGATGAGGCGGAACGGATAGCCCATGCCAAGGCAGCACGGAATCCCCCTGGAGCTACTTTTGATGAACTTACTGGGACCCGTACGGCTGCTCCCTGCATGCTCAAGCCCAACTGGTAAATTCTGCTCTAGATCAGATAAAAGATATTTGCTTATGGGCTTGGTCTAAAGTATCTTCCTCCAGTGAAGTTGATAAGGCTTTTACAAAAATAATTCAAGGCACAAATGAACCATATACTGATTTTTTGGCTCATCTTCATGATGCTATTCACAAGGTGGTTGTTCATGCAGAAGCACAGACTGTTTTGCTGCTTACGTTGGGATTTGAGAATGTTAATGCTGACTGTCAAAAAGCCTTATTACCAATAAAACAGAAGGGAGGTACTATTGAAGACTACAGACATGTATGCCGTGATGTGGGCTCTGGTTCTTTTAATGCCAATTTATTAGCTTCAGTTTTTTGCAAATGACTCAGGCTAGACGACCCGCTGTTAAGTGTTATAAATGTGGGAAAACAGGTCATTATCAGTGGAATTGCTATCAGCAAATGAAAAATACTCCTATAAAAACTAAAGGTCAATTTTCCACTACCCCACCAGAGATATGTAAGCATTGCGGCAAGCGTAGGCATTGGAGCAGTGAGTGCTATTCCCTTAAAGATAAATTTGGTAACATTATTTCTGAAAGAAATTCGGGAAATGGAATGACAGGCCCGGCCTGGGGCCTGAAACAAAAAACGGGCCCTTTTCCACCTGTGCTTCACCTATATCCAGTCAACTCTGGTCAGGAGCATCAGGCACTCAATTCCCGAGAGGGGGAATAAAAGTGCAAGATTTATTTCATGCTACACAGGATAGTGCTGCGTTGGATATACCTAACCCCTATAAATTTACTATACTTCCATCACAAGGCATTGTTCAAATTCCTACAAATACCTATGGCCCCTTGCCATCAGGACTGTGGGGTTGGTTATTGGGCGAAGTGGTTTGACTATAAAAGGGGTGCAAGTACATTTGGGAATTATTGATGCTGATTATGAAGGTCAAATTTATATCATGATGTCTGTGTCTCAACCTCATACTTTTGCGCCCGGGGAGCGCATAGCTCAGATATTATTTTTACCCTATCGGCAGGGTAAGCCTTTATCAGAAAAAAGAACAGGTGGCTTTGGAAGCACCAACCATCAAGTTTTTTGGCAAACTTTCATTAGAAAGGATCGTCCCACTATTCAGGTTGTTTTTGAAGATGGTATTACTATTTCTGGATTAGTGGACACAGGAGCTGATGTTTCCATCATTGCCGCTGCACAATGGCCAGCAGAATGGCCACAGCATACTGTGAAAGCAACTTTTGTGGGACTTGGCACATTAAATGAGATTGGCCAGGCCACTGCTCCTATTCGGTGTTATGGCCCTGATGGACAAGAGGCAAAAATCTAACCCTATACCGCTCCTATTTCACTTACCCTCTGGGGACGTGATTTATTACAACAATGGGGAGCTACTTTAACTATTCCAATTATTTCCACTCCCGCTAAGCAAATGCTGTTGAACATGGGATTTAACCCCCTTCTAGAGACAAAGAATGACAACAAAGTAATCCAAAGACAACCTGGTGATCGTAGGGGACTGGGCTATACAAGCTTACAGGATTTAGAATAGGGGCCACTGTTCATCATTACGCTCTGCCATTAAAATGGAAAACTGATAAACCAATATGGGTAGAACAGTGGCCCTTAACTAAAGAAAAGATGGAAACATTACATCAACTCTTTGCAGAGCAGCTAAAATTAGGGCATATTGAATATACTACCAGTCCTTGGAATTCTCTGGTTTTTGTCGTAAAGAAAAAGTTAGGGAAATGGAGAATGCTTACTGATTTAAGAAAAATCAATGAAATAATTCAGCCTATGGGTGCACTTCAGTCAGGATTATCTAACCCCATGTTAATACCTAAAAATTGGCCCTTAATGGTTATCGATTTAAAAGACTGTTTTTACACCATCCATTTGCAGCCATCTGATTGTGAAAAATTTGCATTTACTGTACCTAAATTTAATAATGCATCTCCTACTCAGTGGTATCAATGGAAGGTATTGCCACAGGGTATGTTAAATAGTCCCACTTTATGTCAATATTTTGTACAGCAACTGCTTGATAAACTTAAAAAGAAATATCCATTGTTAATATGTTATCATTATATCGATGATATTTTGCTAGTGCATAAAAATGAGCAACAATTACAGCTAATTTTTAGAGATGTACAAAATTTTTGTAAAGCATATGCCCTTGTTATCACCACTGAGAAAATGCAATTTTCTACTCCCTGGAAGTTTTTGGGGTTTTGATTAGATGAACAAACTATTCGACTGCAAAAGATAGAAATTAGAAAGGATACTTTACAAACTTTAAATGACTTTCAAAAATTGTTAGGAGACATTAATTGGCTTCGGCCTAGCTGTGGTATTCCTAATTATATGCTTCAACATTTATTTAAAACATTAGAGGGTGATTCTCAAATAGTCATCATACTTTAACTCCTGAGGCTTTGCATAAGTTAAATATAATTGAAAATATCATTCAAGAAGCACAATTGCAATGTATTGATTCTTTTGAGCAATAGCGATTATTAGTTATTCATACTCTTTATTCTCCCACTGGAATTTTAACACAGGCTAATCATATTATTGAATGGATTTTTTTTACCTAATAAACAGTCAAATTTATTGGAAACTTATATAAATAAATTGGCACAAATCATAATAAAAGGCCGTTTACACTTGCGACAACTATGTGGAAGGGAACTGCAAGAAATAATTTTCCCTCTTACAAAGAAAGAGATGGAGCAAGCTATTTTGCTAAATGAGTCTTGGCAAATAGCTATCAGTGACTATTTTGGCAAATTAGACAATCATTTTCCTAAAATTAAACTTTTCCAATTTCTGAAATTACAAAATTGGATATTACCAAAAAAGGTTGTTGATTCCCCAATTCCAGAAGGACAAACATATTTTACTGATGCCAATAAATTTGGGGTAGTTGGTTATTGGTCCCCACAATCTGCTAAGACTGATCAGAGCCCATTTACATTGGTACAAAAGGCAGAATTATTTGCAATTGTCTTGTTATTAAGTGATCAGCAAATTGCTCTTAATATTGTCACAGATTCAGAATATTGTTATGCTGCAGTAAAATATATAGAAACTGTTCATATTCCTTTATCAGATTCAGAATTGCATACCTTATTTCATCAGCTGCAAAACTTAATTTGGCAAAGACAGTATCCTCTCTTTACCACTCACATACGAGTGCACACTACGTTACCAGGCCCTCTTACTGCAGGTAATCGATGCATTGATTCCCTCATTGGAACTGTTCAATCTGCACAATTGGAACATAATCAATTTCACAGCAATGTGAGACACTTGAAGCATTCCCATTCTATTACTTGGGCGCAAGCTCGAATGATTGTTCAAAGTTGTGCCCAATGTCAAGCCATTCATGCTCCTTCCTTGCCTCCTGGCGTAAACCCTCGTGGAGATACTATTAATCATATTTGGCAAATGGATGTTACTATTTTTCCTCAATTTGGTAGATTAAAGCATGTTTATCATTCTGTAGATACTTTTTCTTCTTTATCTTGGGCTACAGCCCTCCCTACTGAGAAGGGTGATAGTGTTATTACTCATTTACTAGAAGCCTTTGCTCACATGGGAGTTCCAAAAATCATCAAAACAGATAATGCTCCTGCATATATTTCTCTTAAATGTAGAACATTTTTTCAAAATTATAATATTACTCATGTGACAGGTATTCCTTATAATAGCACGGGTCAAGCTATTATTGACGTAAAAATAGAATGCTGAAAGCTATGCTTGAAAAACAGCGAGGAGTAGAATATGTGGATACCCCCAAATGAAGACTTATGAAAGCTTTATACACACTAAATTTTCTAAAAGAGGATGCAAATGGTTGTACCCCTATGAGCAAACACTGGCCAGGGGAAAAATTACAACCATTAGAACAGTCTATTTTCTACTTAAACTTAGAAACTAATCAATGGGAACTGGCAACTGTTATCCATTGGGGCTGTGGTTTTGCTTATATTTCTACAGGTGCAGTAAAGGTCTGGGTTCCAGATAAAATAATAAAATTAAGTCATGAATCCTCACCAGCCCATAAATGAAGAAATAAAGAAGGTGAAATACATGTTGGAAAGAAACAAAACCCAAAGTATCACCTTGTTCCCTATTATAAAAATTAAAAAATTCATGATGCCAATACACGGATGATTAAAATCAAGAACACATCTCAACCCTGAAACCTTGTTTTTGGCCATGCTAATTATTACTAGTATACAGGCAAGTTGGAGTTATAGTGATAATAATTATACATACTGGGCCTATATACCTAATCCACCCCTATTAAGAGGGGTGTCCTGGATAGATCCTCCAGTTATGATTTATAATAATCTCACCATCCAATTTCCTGGACCATTTGACAACCATGGATCATTGAAGCCTGAGGAGGAAGGGCAATTGATTGACAATTACTCTACAGGAGTGGAAGGCATGCCCATATGTTTTGGAGAGGGAGATCATTGTTTGAAAATGCATTATCAATTATGTTTAACTATTGGAAAAGATGGTACTCATAATCACCACTCCATTTATGCACTTGCAGCACAAGGATTTAGAGGCTATATTTCTCAAACTAATATTCCAATTCCTGCAGGGATTCCTATGTGCCAGATTCCTTATGTGTATGCTAATGGTCCTGTATTTCCATGGACTATGTGTCATGGCTCAGAATTACGAATGTTAGTTAATAAACCTTATGGAATTATCTATGATTGGAGTCCTGTGGGCTCGGCTCATGAAACAGGCCAGCCATTCGATTTGAAATGGCATAAGGAGAACCAAAGCATAAGTACACATGCAAATAATTCCATTATCTGGCATGTTGGCGGCTTTACACCCCCTAATCTTTTTAGAATGGGCCATCCCCCTCAGCTGCATTTGTGGAAATTAGACTCAGCTTTCCTCAGTGTTAGTTCTTGGTGGGGCCACATTTCTAACATAAGCACTAATTATACTTTTACCTTGACTCGTAATAATACTGAATGGGTTAGAGCTTGTGTGCAGCTTCCTTATGTTCTGTTATTGGGTAATATTGTATGGAATAATAGTAATGGGGCCATAAAATGTTTAAACAAATGCTCTTTATATACTTGTATTAACAATTCGATTAGTTTCTCAAATACCTCTAGTCTTTACATCTTAAGAGCAAGAATTGGAGTATGGTTGCCAGTACAGATGAATCGGGAATGGCAAGAGACCCCAGTCATGGGGATATTAACTTCCATCTCCAAAAAATTGCTGAAAAGGACAAGAAGATTTGTTGGAATGCTAATACCTGTAATTATGGGTATTATAGCCATAACAGCAGCAGTGGCTACTGCAGGTATAGCTCTTCAACAAGGAGTTCAAACTGCTGACTTTGTGCGAACATGGCAACAAAATTCAGAACAATTATGGGGAACTCAAAAACAAATAGATTCAGAAATACATGAGGAATTAGCAGATTTAAGACAAACTATTGTTTAGTTAGGAGATCAGAATCAAGCTATGAAATTACAAATGAAAATGAAATGTGATTGGAATCAAACATCTTATTGTATTACTCCTGTACTTTACAATGCGACTGAAATTTCCTTGGGACTCTGAAAAAACATCTTTTAAATCATGATAATTTAACTAAGGAAATTCTGTACTTACAACAGAAGATTCATGAAACATTTGAAAAACAATTACAAATTATAACTGGGGAACATATTTTGAATAGGCTCATGCATGGATTACAACAGTTGCATCCTACACAGTGGTTACATGGTCTATCAGGATCTGTTATGTTCATATTTATAATTGTCTTGATATTATGTTTTCTATATTGTTTGATCTGCAAAAGATCATGACAACTTAACCAATTAATACACCGATGATCTGCTACTATGCATGTTATGCTATCACAATTAAAATGTAAGGGGGAAATGAAGGAAGAAACAGGGAACCAGATAAACTTAGATTGAACCCAAAAACGGGAGCATTTTCTTGGAGCTAAGCACAGTCGCGCATATGTGGCATAGTAATTACTGTTACTGTTACTGTTACCTCTAGTCCAACTCTCTGTCTTCAAAATTTGATTTTTAGTAAGTGGTCCCACTCGATTGTAGGTCCATCTGGGATCTTGGAAATGAGGAGAGACCTTCAAACCCCTACTCTGACTGGCAGGACGTCATGCCAAGGTTTTATGGTGGCCTTTGGGGTGGGAAAAGTCAGGACTCTCTCCCCATTACCAGACCTGAAGGAAGCAGAGATTAAATATAGTATGAGACATCTTGGACAAGAGACGTTGAGGTAGTGCGAGCAAGATACGTTGAGTCTACGAGATTGAGTATGGCACAAAATCCTGTTGAGCCTGGAGATGAGTCTTCGAGACTGTATATAGTATAAGAAATCTCTGACAGGATACGTTGAGTCCGTGCAAGCAAGATACGTTGAGTCAGGAAGATTAAGTAATTGCACAAAATGAAGTCTCGGGCAAGAGACAGGGCCTAAAGTAAGGACTAGAGGCTAACAACGCTTAAAATAAGTCTTAAAAAGTAAAATGAAAAGTCTATTAGAGAACCTCACCGGTTTGTTTGACCAATTTAATCAATTTCTCAGCTCAAAAGTTTATACTTGGATCAAATTAATGTCCATTTTGCACCATTTCTTCTCTAGTAGCTTCAGTGTGGTGATCATTGGTGCTTTGCTACTCTTAACTGTAAAAGGAGGCATTCGCGTAGCGCTACTGTTCCGCGTTAACAGAACTCATAAAACCAGCCATGCCAATGACTGGATTCCGCTTAAACCCTTGACTCTCAAACCCCTGTCCATGGCAGCTTGGCTGGTAGCCAGAGACGGGTAGGACCTTCAGAGGAGGGCAACCTAAGACAGGCACAGTCACCCTGGACAAAAAAACAAAAAAGGGGGAGATGTTGGAGAAGATGCTGAGAGTCAGAGCATAAAGAGTTAAGCATTCCACAAGCATGCTTGCTGGCAGAGACATGTTAGTAAATGTCTCCAAGGTCTCTGCATACTGCAGACGTCAATAGGAGGAAGCAGAGCGAGATGAACCCACCACTAAGAAGTTACTGCATAAATTCCTAAGAAAAACTATCTAGTAATACAGGAACAGGTAGTGCTCTCACACACCAAGCTGAGATATCAGATAGACTAAGGCATTTAGGGCTAGAAACAATGTTTATACTTATGCCCCTTGGTAGATGTCCAGAGAAGGCAGTGTTTTGCTGTAGGAAGAGAAACATAGTGGGAGAGCAAGGTTAGGGGTGAAGAATTTATGCATTGTTTTAAGCTAAATAAAAGAAAGTGTCACAGTGAGCTCTAGGCTGCTGTTTTTTGCCTGAGTGAGCTGCAGCCCTCTTCTTCATATGCATCAACTTGTCTGACTCTCTTTTGCACAGCACCCTGACAACAACATAGGAAAACACACCTATAGCACTTTTGTGGGGTATATTTTACATCAAAGTAGTGAAAACAATTTTTATAATAAACAAATCAGTTTCCTAATGGCAGATCCCTTTCTGCTTTAGAATTAGAGGAAAATTGGAAGTACCAGGCACTTTAATTACAAATGGAAGTAGATTCTTATGTAATTAATTATTTAATAATGGGTTAAGAAATAAATGTGGAATAACCATTGCCTCATGCTCAAAATTGCAGAGTCTCTGAATTCTGGCTTTAATATCTCACTGAGGGAGCAGTGAATAGGTGATCAGTCACCCCAAATCACCTGCTTTATAATGAATGCAGAAAAGAAAACCCAGTCAACACATGGTCTTTTTTTACTGTCCACTAATATTAAAACAATGTATGGAGCCAAAATAAAAAGACAATATGGAAGAGGAAAATTAAGGAGATAAAGAAATAGGGGTAGAGGCTTTATCTCTCAGGCATTCTGCATGGATTGTCACAATTAATCTTCACAATATTTTTTTGTGGAAACTGAGGCTAAAAAGGACAAGTTGGAATGCAAAACCAGGCAGTCTGATTTCAGATACTGTGTAAAAATCATGGGAAGTATACTAGCAAGTATATAAAACAGGGAGTATTGTAGTCCAGTAGCTAAGCAACACAGGGAGTTAGATTCGTACCTGCAGCTTTAAAGGCATTTTCAAAAAATGTCAGAGCATTTTTATCATTTGGCTCATATAGAAAGAAAACAATTTTTTCTTAAAAGAATTTAACTTGTTCTTGGTCTTTAAGACAAATATGATGTTCATTCTTTCATTATTTCCAAATCTTTCAAGGAACACTTATGTGTCCATAAAAATATGCTTGGTTCTGGGGAAACAATAACGCTCAAGCAAAATTTGGAAACACATATGAATCATTTAGTTATAAGAGCTATATTATGAACAATCATAGTTTACAGTGGGAATAATAAATAAATAGTTACGTACTATTTTAATGATTCTTTCTGCTCAGGGCTTTATTCCTATTTAGATTTGTTTCTCGCTAAAAAGATTCCTAGATGAGGAATGATTTCAGCAGAGTTCAAATAATCCTACCAGTTTCTGAGCTTTCTCATTTGTTTCATGGATGGTGAGACATTGCATAAATTTCACAGTGTTTTTGGCTACAATCCATGCAATTACCACTAATTTCACAAACTGGACTTGGAATTAAATTTTAGCTGAATTTAACAACCTGTTTTTATTTGTCGTATGGGTGACTATAGTCCTTAACTCTTCCTGAACATCTTCCTCTGAGAAGTTAATTATTGTGATATCATCTGTGTAGTAAGTACATTAACTTGGGCTAACAGTTCACACCTTAATAGCTTATATCAATAATACCAGGAAAAACAATAAATATCCCTGTCACAAATTGGGGAATGCATATTGAATCCAGTTCCTTCAAAAGGAAAAATGTCGTTTGACTCTGAAATTGGGATTGTAAAAAGAGGTGTTAACCTGTTCTATACTGGCCTATTAGTCCCCCTTGCCTGGTTGGCCTTCCTATAGAACAGGGGTTCTTAACCTTTTTTTTCCCAATGGACCCCTTTACCAGTCTGGTGGAAACCACAGACCCCTTACTAAGTCTGCAGTATACTGTGTAATATTTAATCAATGAATCACACCAGCACCAAGATGTCCCCATAAGAATAATGTTTTTTTTGCATTTCAATTCAAGCTCACTGACCCTTTGTTAAGGACCCCTGCTATACAGGCTTTAACATATCAAGTAAGATGGAGCAATCAGAGGAATCACCTGCTTAATTGTTGTTATTACACCATCAAATTCACATGGTAATTTGACTTCCATACTAGCCAGGGAAGACTTTTACAAAGAAAGTGAAAAAAAAAAACCTCATCCTTCAACCATTTCCTCAAGCAGAGAAGTGATCTTTTGTTGTTTCCTGGAATTTTGTATAACTCAATGTTTATTATTGAGAAGGGCTCAGGGAATTGCATAGTTTCCATTTATCAAGCTCACTTAAAATCTGGAAAAAGGTGGAACAAATCAACATTCCCCAGGAAAAAGCTTAAGTAGAAAGCTCCAGCCCTATCCATCTTTGACTACCATACATTAGACATGACAAGATTATAGAATTTTATCTCCAGTGACACTTTACAACTTATAACTAAACACATACAGTAGTCTCTTCTGTATGGCTTCTCCATAACTTCCAAATTTCAAATTCAGGCCTTTTAGAATGCCATTCCTATCTCATATAGAAATCATTGAATATCAAGTGATTAGGTTTAGCAACCATAAAATGTTTTGCATTCCACCACATGGCTACTTCACTGAAATCTTTGCAAATAGCTTAAAATACTAAACAGGGGCTTGGGCAAGTATATGTTGGTCCCTCCGTCAATCTTTTTCAATTTCATAGGTTTAACTGAGGAGGTAAATTATGTCTTCTGTTAAAAAATATGCCATTCTCAATCACAATATTCTAATAAATTTGAATTCTCATCATCAAGAATAAGTTGAACATTTTCAAGGGGAGTTTTTAGAGTTGCATGTGGAGCTATAAGTAGCTTTCTCACATCCCACAACTGATATTTCCTATTAGTTCTTAATGGCATCCTTAAAATTCCTCTTTTTTCATACCAGTTTTCAAAACCTCCCTGAATGCCACGAATTCATCCAAATATCATTTCCAACCTCATTTTTTTTCATTTCTTCCTTATGATTGACTTTAGAATATAGCATAAATCTTTGTTCTAACATGCAACATCAGGGTATCATAACTGAAATAGCAGTTCAAATACTGCCTCTAGTATATTATTTTGACCTTCTGACAACAAAGTAATAAATCATGCCCATGATTGGGGACCCTCCTCTATTATAGCACTTCCCTAATTTCCTACATTAATCCAAAGCAATAAGACGAGCAATATCACTTCTCTTCTCAAACTTTCTAGCCACATGGATCATCAATCTAAATAACCCCTTCTATTCAGCAATACCACAATTAATAGAATACCTTTATCGTTTATTCCAACAATATATGCTAGTAAAGATTCATTAAGCTTTTGCTGCTATTTCTCCATAAAACATTCCAGCTCTTTAACAGAATACCTTTGGGTTTCTTTATTCACCTGGCCAGAGCCTTGTATTGTTATTCTAGTTAATCAATTGTCTTTGAGTCCACTACTATGAGAGTGATAGAATTTCTGCTCAGGTGGCAATAGAAGTATGTGAAAATTTTCAGTAATAGGAAGTTTTTGTTCTTTTTCTACTATTAATAAAGGTTACCCCTCAAGATATGGGAATAGACTATTTTGCTGATTTCCATAATGCATTGTGTTCTCTGTATTTCCAGTTATCTAGTTTCCATTGATTCTTGTCTATCTCTTCCAGGTTTCATTGGTTAAACTTGTCCACTTTATCTCCTCAAACCTTCCATCACTTGATACCAAGAATGATTCAGTAGCCATCCTGGCATCAAACCCTCATTATGTTTTGCCCTTCCCTCTCACTTTAACTTTTATTTTATTTATTTATTGTTTACTAAAAGCACCTCAGTCATTATGATTTTTGGCCCTAAAAGACCACCATCCCCACAGCACAAATCTGAGGTACCAAAAAGATTGCATTGTTAAATCAGATATAAAATGAAGTACAAATCTTTCTCAACAATTCTGTGACCATTTGAAGTTTTGGGATTCCCAGAAATATATCATGTTTTTGAACTAATCCATTCTTGTGTTTTGGGGACTTTTAATTGTATTAGTATCAGTTAAGGGATCTTTTGTTTAGATTATTTTTGATTAGATTGCTTTAGGGCTTTGATTGGTCAGACTTGATCCAGGTTAGGTCTCCACTGTCTTACTGGAGTCTTATATAAACTGAGAACTGAAAGCATAAACACACAGAGAAAGACAGCTGCCATTTTACTTTGCCATGTGAGAAAAGACTCCAAGGTCCCCTACAGCTTCAGAAAGAAAAACCCTGAGAGGCTGAGAGAGAGACTGGATATTAGAATAAGTGGAGTAGCTGAAGCTGAAGAGAGGAGGCTGAGCCCAGGGAGAAAATAAGCCTCGAGGTGAAAACAGAGAGAGACCAGTAGTCCTATTATTTTACTTTGCCACATGGCAGGAGTTCAGGATCTGCCTTGATTTGGATATTTTTGTGTCCTTGGAACTGTAAGCTTTTACCCTAATAAATCCCCTTTATAAAAGCATTTTGCCCACAGCAGCTTGAGCAAACTAAATCATATTCCAAAGATAATGTCAATAGCTAGTAACAGGTCATATATTATTCCCTTGGGAAGTTCTGAAGTTGACAGGTGGAACTTCCCAGAAATGTCCTTATTTTCCTACATAAAGATGTGTTGTGGTTCAGATTTAACATGAGAGATTTGAATGAGGCAAATGCAACATAGTGTGAACAGAAAGAGCCATTTCAGTTATAAAACATACCCTTTCGTGCATCATTAATTGCATGGCTTACATGGCATTTTTCAGCAAGCCAAGAAACTGAAGTCCATAAATTACGGGTTATGTACACTAAGCAACCTGGATAGACTAGATGATCCTACTAAAAACATCTCATAGATAAGGTCTTTTTTGTTTAGTGTTTTTTTTTTTTTTTTCAGGAGGCCAGTTATTAATTAACATGTTTACAAGGGGATTTGACCAAATCATCTCTACTTTTCTGTCAAGGGAATCCCTGGGAAAGGGAGAATATAAATTGTAGGCTTGCTGCTATCTTATTTCTTAGCAAGTACATGCTTTGCCTGGACCTGATTCATGAAAATTCAGCAGGAATGTCAATACCCAGGTGGATACTCTCAGAAATGACACTGATGAGAGCTTTGGGACAAAGCTGAATTTCATGTTACCACTCTTGCTTATATAAGAATACAACATGGGGGAAAAATGAGCTAATTTGTAAAACTTTGCTTTCTTCCACATATCTAATGTCTCATTTGAGCCATTCACAAACTGTAGATGTCATGCTACAACTCCTTTGATTTTCATTATGGTTTTATCATGGATATTATGAACCTTTAACATAAATAATTTAGTAAAAATAATTTTAATTTTAGAGCAGTTTTAGATTTACAGAATTATTACAAGCAAAAATTATAACAAAAGTATAGAGAATCCCCATATAACCACATACATAGTTTCCCCTATTATTGACATCTTACATTAGTGTAGTACATTTGTTACAATTGATGAACCAGTGTTAAAGCATTGCTACTAATCTATAGTTCACATTATGGTTTACACTTTGTGCTGTTCAGTTTAATAGTTTTTGACAAATGTATAATATTATGTGTCAAACATTGCAGTATTATAAAAAACGATTCCACTGCCTTAAAAATGTCCTGTGTATCACCCATTCATACCTCTCTCTCCCTTCTGAAGCCCTGGCCACCACAGTCTTTATATCAATGATACAAGTTCTTCTGTTAACACAAGATAATAATTGCAGTAACAATAAATCTACTTTGGTCTGTGGTTAAACTCCCTCCTTCTGTTTGTTCATTCCTCAATATTGAGGGATTTAGGATGATGTCCACTCGACTGCTTCAGGCTGAGAGGGGATGAGATAATATGGAGCAGATGGAGGGAAGTGTTTTGTTTGCACTTATAGATGTGTCATCACGGAAAAGTAAATCCTTGCCTGTCAAGCACCAGACAGTCAATCACTTTATGTTAGGAATTTGAAAAGAAAAAGAGTTTATTGCCAAGTGCAAAGACAAAGATTTTAGAAGGTTTATTGGCCATAAATTTATTGCCCTGAATTAGAAGTGCTTAGAGTTTTTATGGGATTGGACAAAAAAGAGAGGTGGGGTTGTGACCACAGAGGGGGAGATAACAGTATTAGTGGGGAACATGGCAAATGTGCATCATGCTGATTCACATGTTGCATGACTAGAAAGTGACATTTTGATATGAATGTATTAGAGATAGTCTAATCTTTGAGAATGCACAAATTCATTATTTTTTAGGTTATTGTACATGTCAGGCAGGCCAACTGATTAGAAGTGGCTTGGTTAGCTCTGGCTGTTTCATGTTGTTTCATTATTAAACATTGAGACTTCGTACAGAAGTATCATACTTCACGGATGCAGAACAGGATAAAGGCATACAAGGTGCCAGTTACAAGTTGATTTGTTAATGTTTAGCAACAAGGTAAAGATCATGCAATTTACAGAAGATAAGATCAGCATCAAAGAAAAAAAACGTCTAGGTTGCATTTCTGTAAGTCACAACAGTTACAGATATTTGCTTCTAGATATTTTTAAAGTTAACATTCTTAAAGGCTATATCACAATATATTAAAGAGTTAGAAAGTGTCTAAAATCCAATAAAGTGGTCTAACATATATTTGCTAATTTATGATTTCTAACATATTCTCTTCGATTTTGGGGATGGGACTTATACAGCATCATTTTTTTTCTAAGGCACACCCAAAGAACAGGAGAGGATCAGATGGCTTTACACTGCCTCAGTAAACAATGTCTCAAGCTAGGGTGCTCCTGAGGCTCTAGGGATATTTGGACACTATAGGAATGGTACACAACCCCAGGAAATCGATGCCTCATCAGTGGGCCTTACCTTGGAATATATGATAACCTATCTCCCCAATATAACAGAATTAGATGCATTTATTATAATTTCCCTACACATGGTTCTTCTGCCCCTTTTAAATGAATTTATAATTAACCCTATATACATTGAATATAGGTCCCAGAGACTTAAATGTTTGGTCTGTTCATATGCCAGTTGAGCCCTGATTCTCAGCAGAGTTGCAGCCAACACCTACTCTCCAGTTCATCGAACTCACCCAGGACAACTAACAAAATGATGATGAACAATGCCCATCCCCAAAAAACAGAGAGCATCTAAAACTGCAAGCAAGACAATTCCATCCATCTGCCTCATGGGACCTAAGTTCCTTCTCAATCAGAAGCAGAGTGGGCATCACAATCTCAAAATCCTCAAGATTGAGGACTGAACAAATATAAGGGGGAATGCAAATATGGACTAAAGTAGACTTATTATTATTCTATTAGTGGAAGAACTTGTAACATTGATATAAAAACAGTGGTCACTAGAGTTTCTGAGGGGGTGAAGAGGGAAGAATAGTTGTAACAAAAGGCAGTTTTTGGACACTGGAATTGTTCAGCATGATATTGCAATGAGGGATGCAGGCCATTACATACATTTTGTCAAAACCTATAAAATTGTATGGTGCAAATCATAAACCATAACATAAGCAATAGACAATGTTTAGTAGCAATGCTTCAATATCGTCTCATCAATTATAATAAATGTACCACACTAATTAAAGATGTTGTTAATGGAGGAAAATGAGAGGGAGGAGGGATGGGGGTATATGGGAATCCCCTATATTTTTTAAGTAACTTTTCTGTGATCTAATACTTCTTTATAAAAAAAGAAGAAGGAAAAAAAAACAGAAGAAGCAATCCACTAGAAGCATGGAGCAAATAGTTTTGATATCTCATTTTGGAAAAAAAAAAAAAAAA
>JAQZBX010055803.1:0-18330 GCA_029593785.1 Cabassous unicinctus | reverse complement strand
AAAATGGAATGAAGTAATGGTATGAGCTATACTTTGGAAAGGACTTGAAAACATGTAAATTATTTTCAAAATTTAGGCCAGATACAAAAGATCACATTTTTAAAAGATTCCATGTATGTGCAATATCCAAAAGAGGCAACTCAATAGAGACAGAAAGATGATTTTTGGTTGGCAGAGATTGAGGGGAGTGGGGAATATGGAATAACTCCTTTTGTTTGTATGAAGTTTCCTTTTGAGTTGGTAAAATTTTCTGAAATTAGATAAATCATATGTTGCCTAAGAGTTACCTCCTGATGGCCTCCTTGTTGCTTTAATGTAACATCTCTCTAAGCTAAACTCAGTATATAAACACACTACATTTACACAACATGGAACATGACTCCTGGGGATGAGCATCCTTGGCACCAAGGGATTATTATCAAGCACCAACTAGCAATACACCTGGAAGAAGATCTTTACCAAAGGGGGAAATGGTAAATACCAATGAGTTTTTATGGCTAAGGGATTTCAAAATAAGTCAGGAGTTCATTCCTGAGGTTACACTTACACATATCTCAGCAGGACCTCACTGCCACAGTAAATAATGCCTGAAATAGTGGGACTCCTGAGGAATCTAGAGACATCCAAACCCTATAGACAGGGCAGACATTTCAGGAGTTTTGTACCCTGACAGAGGACCTTACTTTGGAATTTATGCTCCCTACTGTGACAGTGCTGTACTCATCTGTGGTTTCCCTACACATGGCTCCTCTGCTCCTTCTATTTGAAGCTTTAGCTAGTATTATTCTTGATAAGTGTATGTCCAGAACACTTAAATCTTTGGTCTTTCCACATGGCAGTTGGTCTCTGAATCTCAGCAGAGTTGTAAAACCTTCTCTCCAGTTCATTGCACTCACCTAGGAAAACTAACAAGGTAATGATGAAGGACAACACCCATGCCAAAGAACAGACAGAGTCTGCAACTACAAGAAACACAGTTCCTCCATCTGTCCCAAGGGATCTAAGTACGCTTTCAATTAGAGATGAGGGGTATCACAATCCCCAAATTCTCAAGATTGGGAAATGTACAATGGACTATAAACTTATTAAACTATAAATTTATTGTTTATTCTAATGTAAACTTATTGCTATTCTAGCAATGGAAGAACTTTTAACATTGATGTGGGGACAGTGGCCACCAGAGGCTCTATAGGGAGGGACAGGGAAGAATATGTGTAATATGGGGGCATTTTTGGGACATTGGAATTGTCCTGAATGACATTACAATGACAGATACAGGCCATAATATATTTTGTCATAACTTACAAAATTGTGCATGACAGAGTGTAAACTATACTATAAACTATAATCCAAGGTTAGTAAAAATGCTTCAGTATGTGTCCATAAATTGTAACAAATGTACCACACTAATGTGGGATGTTGTTAACATGGGATAGTATGTTATGGGGAGGGAGTGGAGTATATAGGAATCCCCTATATTTTTATGGAACATTTATATGATTTCAAATTTCCTTAAAAAAATGAAAAAAATATGGGGCTGGAAACTGTACAGTCTAACAAACTGGCAAAATCTTATCAAAGACAATTTGGAACTTCCATGTCCATTTGGGGAAATGTCCAATTAGACAAAATCATTCATCACTTTACAAAAGGAGCTCCAAAATTAAACAGCTAAATGGAATGCCTACTTTATTTAGCACTCAGAATTTACTTAGAAATGCAAGAAAAAGTTGCATTAAAGGACTCTTTGGAAAAGACAAATGAGAATGTGTAAAGGAATTATATGTTTTCTTTATTTCTATGTTTTTGTGTCTGACAAAAGGCTAAATAAGTTATAATTGAAGCTATAAGCTCTATTTGCATCTCTCTGTATGTTTGATGTATGACATTTTCCTATCTCTGAATGCTATTACCAAAGTAACTTATGAAATTCCTTTAAAGAGCTTTATTCCAGTTGTCTTAAAGACAAATAAGCACTTATATATAAATTAATACTCCTATACTTCCAGAAATCAAGGAAAACAAACTTTTAATATTTCCAGTGAAAACAAAGAATGCATAGAACTAAATGCAAATTCCTTAAAAAATTAAATTTCACATAATTCAGGTAAACCCTAGGCAAACAGGACTGATTGAATATTAACTAAATAAAAATAGCTCTGTCTTTGGAACTATCAATACTATATAGAATATAAACATAGAAGTTTGTTGTAGATTGGTGTGTTGTTCCTAAATTTATGCAGCCTTCTAAGAAAATAATTTAACATTATATCTACTAGATCCTTAAGAGGATGAAAAAATTTAAACTGAGTTTTGAAGGATGTTGGTTTAAAGGCAGTTTACAAGATCTTTTTTATAACAAATATGTAGGGTATGCAGGATTTGTTTTGTTAAGGGAATGGAAAAGAGTTTTGTCTAAAAGTGAAATGGCAGGTTTTTACAGGATGATTAAAAGGAATATGTAGAACAATCTGAATAGATATAGAAAGTAGTAAAATGTTTCCAGAAAAGGGATTTTTATCTGTAATGGTCATGGGTGGTTAAGATTTGATAGGTTTATAAGGATTTTAAGAGTTTCCTTAGACAGAAGCTTCATGCAAAATTAGTATTTGATTTTCTTTCCTTTATAATGACAAAGTTTCCATGGATTATTGGTCTACTTTTAATAAGAATTAATAAAAGGTTTTTCTAAAACATCTGAGTAACTGCTTAGAGAGAAAGATTGGGTATCTTATCAGAAAAATCACCTGTGCTTTATATCCTTTATATAAACATCATTTAATTGCTTCAGAAAATGTCTTCTCACTTTTGAAAAAAAGTGTTTTTTTTACTACAATGCTACTGCCTCCCTTTATTTTTAAAATATTTCATTGTCACTTTCATTAAGTAAGGAACTAAATATTGTTTCACAGATTTCCATGATTCTATTTATCAAAATGTTAAAACCTAACTACTTTTGACTTTTCCTTCCAAAAATTAAGCCATAAATAATATCCTCTTGATCACAAACTCTCATTGGGATTTTCCAGAGGGTCCTTGTAAAATCACAAAGGATTTTTCTCTTTCACCTTGTAAGAAGAGAGGGGATAAACCAATTAGTTTTATTTGATATGTTATCAGGTGCACAAGAAGTGTTATCAAATTAAAAAAGATTTTGCAACTTTCTGTTGGCTAAGTTATAGGATAAAATGTTATTAATATGAACTTTTCAGAAATTATATAAAGTTCTTAGAGACTGATCAATAACCTCAGTGTCCATGAGTTGTCCAAGTACTGGTAAGTTTGATATTAGACATTTGTACTATTGGTTATAATTTCAATGGTTCTTCAAATAATGTTTTGTGACCTCTCATCTAATTGTTCACTTTTGGAAAGCAGCAATAAGTTAACCATGGATATTTTAAGTTCTCTGTCATCTACTGATACGTTTTATTCTGATGCTTCCCTGAAAATACTTGCAATCAGCTACAGGCCAGTGTGCTTTATCTTCAACATAAAGGGCTGTCTCAGAGACCTATGGGAAGGATTATGCCAAGTTCTCCAAGGCACCAGCTTCTAATGACATTTCTTGAATAAGTTTGAGGGCATACCACTGTACTGATTCAAGATCTCCAGAATTTTAATGAAAAAGCCGATAAGTGTTGAGATTCATCACAGAAGATCTAATGAAGCAGAGATTAATTACTTAGGAATAAATGAACTGATAAAGAATGACCATAGTTTTCTTTGGATTATTGCTAATATTTTATTGTTCTATTTTCTAGACACAAGGGATCCCTTACTAAATTAAGCTATCTATAATTCATAAACATTTGTCTTTATCTCCTTGCCTGACCCCTCCAGAATTTCACTCTTACTGTATATTCTTAAATTTACAGTACTGTAATTATTTTCATAGATTCAGTCAGGATCTATTCTCCTTGTTAACAGGAAATAATTGGAGTAAATGCTTATTTAACCAAGTTTTAAGGTTGTTAATTCAAGAACACAGAGGAAACTCCAAATCTATTGCATATTACAGCCTCCACCATGATGCACCTGTTTGTTCTTACCCAAATTGTGTTAAAGACTCAGCTGAAATTGTCAAATTAATTATAGCCTCAGCAAACTTAACTCTGAGCAGGCCTCACATTTTTCATCCAAAAAACTGAGTTCTTATGTGATCCTTCTACTTCACCTCTTAACATTCAATGTTATGGACTCTACTACTCTGCTACCTTTATCCAATTAGGGGATACCCCAGACTGTAAACTGGTAACTTCAGAATTAATGACTCCATACATGTTCTTATGATCAACCCAGATGCCATTCTATTTGTTAATGCTTTTTATGCTAGAATTGTTAATGGTACATTCAAATAGGCTATACCACATACTGATTTAATAAGGTAGTCACCTACAATTTCTTCCATCAAAAAGGATGGACTCTGTTCTCTTACCCAACCCTGTTTTCTATCAGAAGGAAATTCTGTTTACATCTAGAGCAGGAGTTGTTTTTCCCATGGACCCTTTTGCCATTCAGGTGAAAACCACAGACCCCCTTCTCAGAAGGCAGCAGCAGATAGTTTTATGACAATTAACATCAGCATGTCTTTTAATTAAAATTTTCAATTCAAGCTCACAGACCCTCTGAAATCTTTACCCTGCTTGAGAACCGCTGTTCTATAGTGATTTCAGCATGCTGTGGAATCAAAGTTGATTCCATAGCAACTGGTGTGCCAATTGCAAATTGCAGACCTGTAAATTTTCTCCTTTCTAACAATTTCTTCCCATTACTGTTGCCATCATTAAGGTACAGGCTTACACAAAAAGGATTGAGTCTGAATATTTTTAAAAATTCACTTGCATATTTTTCATGCAAAAACAGCCACTAGTGAAACAACTGCAATTATAAACTTAAATTAATACTGTCTAAATTAACTGAAGAACCTAGCCTTTCCTGGCCCAAATTTTACCTTTGACCCTCTGTTTATTCATAGAATTCCTTTTAGGAAACTCACATTCTCCCCATGTGAAACTGTTCCTAGCAGATCTATCTTTGAGAATAAATTAAAAACTGATCACTTATTGCCACACTATGACATGACCCAATTAAAAAATCCTTAATACATTATGCCAAAGATTATCTTCAACAAGTAAAGGACACCTTTCCTGTCCCACATGACAGACACTCCATTAATTATAATTTGTCACCAGGATAATGGGTCTACTGGAAATGAAACAGACAAAAGACAGCCATAGATCCTCATTAAAAGGAGCCCTGCCAAGTACTCCTAACTTCTGATAATACAACTTATTTACAGGGTGTTGAGCCATGGGTCCACATTTCTCAAATAATTAATTTCCATCAGACTTCTGGACTAATTATGGATACTTGAAAATCAAATGAGCCAGAATGGGAAGTAGAAAATGTCACAAAGTAGACTACTTATTCCCAAGTGACAGATCAATTTCTAACATAAACAAGTCCTCACATAGACTCTACCTTACTAATACTTACATTGCATAAAATCTTTATGTTTCCCTATGCATTGTCCTTGCACTGTCCTGGAAAGACAATGCCATTGTCAGCTTCTCCAAGGACATTTCAAAGGAAGATAACCTTAGAAACTGTTGGAATGGTCATCATAAACTCTGATCTATGCACATTGCAAGGGACCTCATAGTTCTCCCCCCAAAAAAAAATATTTTCTTAATCACAAATGCTTCAGTCTCTTTGGATCAGGCAGCACCATTTGTTTCATATCAAATATGAATACTAGACCTAAGGTCTTCTTTACTCTGCTTTATGCTTTCTTGGATCTGTAACTTCATAATCAAAAATTAAGAATTAACAAAAGTTTATGATTACTGAATCATTATATAGATACTTTTTTCCTTATTTTATAATTATATTATAGAATAGTCAAAAGCTAATACCTGAAATTAACGAACCTGGCTAGGTCAACCTCATACTTCTTTATAGTTGTTGTAAACAAGACTCACCTCTGTGTATATATACTATTGTGGTGTTTATTCTCGACTAACCTTACATTTGTTTATGGTTATTTGAAACTAGCTTGCATATATTTACTATTTTTATTGTAACCACTCTACCTTCCTGTGTATCAATCCATAAAACCCTAAACTCCTCACAAACAAGAAGGCAAACTTTTGTGCTATTTTTAGACAAATGATCTCTTTGCTATTCTAGGAAATAAACTTTCTCACTTGGAGCCACAGTATCTCAGGAATTGGTCTTTAAAATGTATTGGAAAGAAAGAACCTGCTTTTGCTGAATATCAACCACACCATATATACAACTGGTTGAGAGATTTATAAAGATATCATAGAAGAGTATGGAAAACTTACTATAATAGTCCAATGCCTCCACAAACTACAAGTTACCTAAGCAATGCTTGCCCACTTTCATGTTTAAGGTACGGGATCTGCAAAAGAGTCACATTACAAATAAATTTTTTTCAGCTTTTCATTTGAACTCTCAATAACACAGAACCATGGATGCTATGGCAGTTTGATATAGTTATGTTTTCCAAAAAATAAATATTGGATTATGCTTATAAAGTAGTCTGTTCCTCTGGGCATGATTAACTTATGATTAGGGATTTGATTGGGCCACATCAGTATGATGTTGAGTCCCCACCCCTTGGTGTTGGTGGGAAAACACATAAAAGAGCAGAAGAATATTTTTTGAGTTGGAGTTTTTGATTTGGAGTTCTGATGCTGAGTTCTGATGCAGAGTTTTAAAGCTGGAGCCCCAGGAAGTAAGCACACAGAGAAGCTTGTTCAGGGGGAAGGAGAGAAGGCCCTGGGAAAAGAGAGAAGCCATTCACCTAATAGTCTACAGCTGGCCTTAGGGAAAGAGGCAAAGACTAGAGAGCCTAATTGTCTACAGCTGACCTTGTGGAGATAGCAGAGGAGCTGAGCCCAGAGACAAGCATGCCCCAGGAAAAGAGGAACCCAGGAAGCCTGAACCCTCACAGACATCGGCAGCTATCTTGATCCAACACGTGGCAATAAACTTTAGTGAGGGAAGTAGCTTGTACTTTATGGCCTGGTAACTGTAAGCTTCTAACCCAAATAAATAACCCTTTATAAAACCAACATATTTCTGGTATTTTGCATCAGCACCCCTTTGGCTGACTAAAACAGATGCTAAGGAAAAATGATACTATTCCTCATAATTAATTTATAAACAATATCGCCTTGACTGTAGTTACATTGTCCTGTCAGGCAATATTTTTATTATGGAAATTTTATCAGATATTTGCCTGGTCTGTAAATTACCTCATAAATGTCTGGGCAATGTGAACTTGGTTTCCCCACAGTCCCTTAGGAATTTATAATAAATCTGAAACTTCTCACTGGATTACTCCCCGCAATCTACAGTTGCAGGCAAAACAGGATTTACCCAGAGAGTTAATTATTCTGGGTTTGCCTCTTTTAGCAGATTGCCGCTACCTTGACTTGAGGTTAACACAAATGAAAACAGGATTAGATATTTATCAATCACAATAAGAGAAATTACTGAATCTACTGCTAGAGCTATAGCTTTGTAGCAAGTCATTAGACTTATTAAACTTGTTTTAGACAATAGCATTGCCATACTTGTCATTTATTTGCTGAAACAAGGAGGCATTTTTGCCATTGCCAACATCACCTATTGTACCTGGGTTCACACTTCTGGGGAAGTTGAGATACAATTGCATGGAATAATTAAATATCTCACATGGTTTAAACAGGTAAGGCCATCCTCAAGGTCCTGATTTGATCACTTTGGTTTCTTTTGAGTAATGGGTTCTGGGCTTAGGAGTATACTCTGATGTAGGCAGTGGGACCTATTATCAATCTAGTACTCATTATAGTCTCCCTGATATACTGTTTTCTCTCAAGAATTTTGAATGTGTGTCCCCAGCCACCTGTGATTTCTTTATGTGTGGGATAATTTGCCCTGCAAATGATTTCTTTATATCTGGGATGATATAAAAATGAGGATTGTGGAAAAACTGACATCATGACGATCTATGAACCTAAAATAAAAATAACCTGCAAGTACTACTCCAAGACCTTAGGCAGTAAATGAAAATGGGCTCAACATCTTACACTTTGATCACAACTCTGAGCTGTTGAGAGCCAGATCAAACTGAGGGAAATTTTTACATTAAGTAGGCCCTAGATGGAGTCCTTAATGCTAAGCCCTACATCAGCAAACTGAAGCTTAACTTAGTTTTTAGCTCTTGTAAGTGCTCCTTTCCCAGAACTTGAAACATAACAACCTGCCATAAATTTCCAGATTATTTCCTCTCTTCCTTCTCCAGGAATCTTGATCTATTCTGTTTGTTTTTGTGCAGATATTTGTCCCCAGCTCCTATAATTTTTTAAAAGTCT
Organism: Cabassous unicinctus; assembly: GCA_029593785.1. Classification (NCBI taxonomy): domain Eukaryota; kingdom Metazoa; phylum Chordata; class Mammalia; order Cingulata; family Chlamyphoridae; genus Cabassous; species Cabassous unicinctus. The sequence continues at coordinate 9,943 of JAQZBX010055803.1, read as the reverse complement.
CTTCCTCACTCAGTTTCCCATGTTTCCTTTTACTTTTCATTTCTGGGACTCTCCAGGCTGGCAGCAGTTCAGTTCAACTCTCCCACTCCATTTTTCTATGTGAGGTTTTTCTGCCAAAAATTTCTACTAAGTTATCCTGCCTCTGATAGTCAGACAGGGTCATTCCTGAAATGTGGGACCCCAGAAAAGTCCATTCTGCATTTAATGAATTTCACCAACAGTAACTGGATTGAGTGAGTACACCACTAGGCCACAGCCATTCTGTTGTGATTTTACTACCCATCCCCTAAAATGTGGACCCTTTTGTTTGCAGCATTCTCAGCAGCTTGTCTTCAGCACTGTGTCTCTGTTGGCTTCTCTCTCTATACCTGGATATGTGTGGGGTTCTAACTCACTACTGTGAGTTCCTGTAAAATCTTTTTCCCTGGTGAGAGGGGTCCATGCTGCTTGCTGCCTCTGGAGAACACCCAAGCTTTGCACAGGACCCATTAACAGGGAAGGGAAGAAGACCTGTAGGTTCTGGATGGAAGTTTCCTTCCTGATATTTTTCTCCTTCTTCAATTCAGCATTTGTGGAGTCCTCTAACATTATCCAGTGTATCAGGGGAGGATTTTGCAGGATATGGCTTCCATGGCTTTGTTGATGACATCACCCCTCCATCATTGAATTATTTTTTAAAGAGGTGTGGGAGATTGAACCCAGGACCTCATACATGGGAAGCAGGAGCTCAACCACTGAGTTACATCTGCTCCACACTGAGAGTTGGTTTTTTTCACTTCTTTTGTTTTTAGTAGGTACCAGAGATTGAACCCAGGACCTCCTACATGGGAAGCAGGAGCTCAACCCCTTGAGGTACTTAACTCCCTCATTGAATTATTTTCTAACTTTATCTCAACTGCAAAAAATAAAATAATAGACAAAAGGCAGCTTAACAATTTATGGAAGCATCAATCTAAAAAATTCTATCCAGTCATATTTATCTTATTTAATCATAAAAAAACAACAACAACACTCAATTGCTTCTCCGGTTTTAAAAAAGATACATAAATGACTGCCCCTTCTGCCTAGGGCTCCTGCCGTGCGTGCGAGGCCAGCAGGGCGAGGAGGCCGGACAGGTAGGCGCTGCCACCACCACCACCACCGCTCCTCCTGTTCCAGCCCCGCCATTGCCCTCGCTTCTTGGGCTGAGACCTAAAGCAGTCCCGGCGGCGCCAGGTACCTTCACTCTGCCTGGCCCTGTCCTCAGTCTGCTGCCCCCTTAGTTGTCCCGGGCTTCTCGTCCTGCCACGGAAATGATGACGGGCTCCTGCCAGGAGAAGGCTCAGAAACTGAACGAACAGCCCCAGCTCATTCTGTCCAAGCTGCTGAGGGAGGAGGACATACTGTGCTGACTGAGGCCAAAGGTGCTGATGTAGCTGCCCTCGGCTGGGGCCTCCTGTGGCTGGTGACCTTCCTGCCCCTCACAGCCAAAGCGGACGCGGCGGACTTTGCCCTCCTGGCCTGGACTTGAGAGAGGGAGGGATGGCTGGCGCTGGACTCTTCAGATGGACTCTCACCTCCACAGCAGGCGGCGGGGAGGTCAGGTCCGCGGCGTCATCACTGGTTCCAGCCTTGCATCCTCCCTGGCTAAGAGGCAGAGCTGGTGCACTTGTCTGGATGCTTGGACTTTCTCTAAGCTCAGACTCTCACTCGGCGGTGGCCCAAGCCAGGCTGTACATGGAACATGGTCAGGGCAGTGCTTAGGGTTAAAGGGTTGCTCTCTTCCTATTGCTGCTTCCTGGTAGCACCGTGGGTGGGGCAGCCCTTAGATCTAGTACCCTGCGTCGACCCTCCTCTGTGACCCAATGCTTCCTCTCAGTGCTCTGAGGCTTGGTTTTCCAGGTGAAGCCCTACCACCTGCCCACCTGTCAGCTTCCTGAAAGAGGATGGTGGTCTTTTTCGGTGCATTGGAGTGTTATTGAATAAAATAATTGGTGAGGGGTCAATATTAGTAGTAGTAGTAGTAGTAGTAATAATATCATTTTTACATTTGAATATTAGACAGCATGAAAAGGAATTCTATTACTTGAGTCTCTTGAACAGTGGGCTTATGTTACTAAAGATTTTAATAACTAGATATTTTCTGACCAACTAGATGGAAGGAGATTATGTGGACACTGGGTTGTGTGTTTCATAATTGTTGAAGGTTCATTTATAGGTCCAAAGACGGAAAAGACATAATTTTAGTTTGTTCTGTCACAGCCTTTGAAATAAACTACTGTTAGCTTGTAAAATAGAGAGATACATAAATGATTAGAGTTTGGCTAAATGTCATTACCAATGTCTCCTTCTTAATGAAGAAATTGAAGAAAAATGTTTAATCATATTCATATCTCATAAAAGTAAACATTTTTTTTTACCTTTAGCATTGATATAGTGCCTTCTTTGCCATTTCTACAAAAATATTACAATATTACTGGTAACTGTAGTTGATAAATTTTATTAGTTGTATTTTTCCTATTTATCACCAAATTCTTAACATCTTGCAGTTGAAGAACATTCTTGTATTCATAGTATTAACCACAATCCTCATCTACCACCAAAATCATTGTTATACAACCCCTAGATTATCCTTATGCTGTCTTTCAACTAACATTAACCTCCCTAGAAACATCTTTCAACTACAATCCTAGGTTATAAATAAGCAGTGTGAGTAATAGTCATTATAATGTGCTAATATCAACTTTAACCATTAAACATATTATAATTGTCCTTATTAAACATTCTACATACATTCAGTATCATCTCCCTCTTCTTAACCAGCATTCTGCCTCCTACTAACCCATACTCTATGGTGTAATTCCATAAGCTTACTAATCGTATTTAGTCCATATCGGTGAGAACATACAATATGCATGCTTTTGTTTCTCTCTTATTTCACTCAACATAATATCATCAAGTTTCATCCCTTTGTCACATGCATCACAATTTCATTTCTTCTTACACCTGAATAGTATTCTATAGTGTGTATATTCCACATTTAGTTTATCCATTGATCATTGATTGACATTAAATCTGTTTCCATCTTTTAGCAATTGTCAATAATACCACTATGAACATGGGTGTGCAAATATCTGTTAGCATCCTTGCATTCAGTCCTTCTGTATATATTCCTAGTAGTAGGATTTCTGAATCATAGGGCAGTTCTATATTTAGCTTCCTGATGGACCCCCAAATCATCCTCCACAAAGGCAACACTATGTACTAATACATTCCCACCAACAGAGAAGGAGTGTTCACATTTCTCCACATCTTCCTCCAGCACCCACAGTTTTCTGTTTGTTTTTTAAATTGCCATTATGTGGGGCATGAAACATTATCTCATTGTAGTTATGATTTTCATTTCCCTAATAGCTAGTAATGCTGAGCATCTTTTCATGAGCTATTTAGGCCAATTGTATTTCCTCTTTGAAAAAATGTCTATTCAAATCTTTTGCCCATTTTTAAATTAGGTTGTTTTTCTTTCTGTCATTGAGTTATGTGATCTCTTTATATAATACGTAAATAAAACCCTTGTTGGATATGTGATTATTGAAGATTTTCCCCCATTGAATAGTCTGCATTTTCACCTTCTTAAAATATACTTTCAAACACAAAAGTATTTAATTTTGAGGAAGTCCTAAGTTCTATTTATCTATTTTTTTTCATTGATTGTATTTTGGGTGTAAGGGCCAAGAAACCACCACCTACCTCAAGATTTTAAAGTTGTTTCCCTATATTTTCTTCTAGGAGTTTTATGGTTCTAAATTTTTACAGCTAGGTTTTTGACCTATTTTGAGTTCATTTAAGTTAGTTAGGTGTGAGATAGGAATCCTTTTCTTTATTTGAAATATGAGTATCAAATTTTCCCAGCAGTATTTGTTGAATAAGCTGTTCTAACTCAACTGGGTTGGATTCACAGCCTTGTCAAAAATCACTTCACCATAGATATGAGGGTCTATTTTGAACTATTGATTCAATCCCATCAATCAATATATCTTTACACCACTACATGCTGTTTATTACCACTTCAGATAAATAAAATCTTTTAAGGTCAGGAAATGAGACTCCTTCAACTTCATTCTTTTTTTAAAAGATAGTTTTGGCTATTCAGGGGCCTGTGTGCTTCAAGATAACTTTGATAATAGGCTTTTCCAATTTTACAAGGATTGCATTAAATCTATAGATCATTTGGGGTAAAATTGACATCTTAGTGATATATAATCATTCAACACATGAACACAGAATGTCCTTCAATTTATTGAGATCTTCTTTGGTTTCCTTTAACAATGCTTTGTTGTTTTCTGAATACAGTTCCTTTATGCCTTTGGTCGTTTATCCATAAATATTTGATTATTTTAGTCATATCATAAACAGAATTTTTTCCTAACTTCCTCCTCAGTTTTCTCATTAGTAGTGTAGAGAAACTCTATTGATTATTTGCATAATAATCTTGGATTCTGCAACTTTGCTGAAGTTGTCTATTAGTTCTAGTAATTTGGCTGTATATTTTTCAGGATTTTTTAAGATAGGACCATATTATCAGGTGTGATGGTTAGGCTAATGTGTCAACTGGCTGGGTAATTTTGTCCAGGTATTTGGACAAGCAGTCACTGAGCTAATTGTAATACAAAAATATTTATGGACTTTGGTCACCAGTAAGTTTACTGCATGGATGGCTGATTACATCTACATCAATCAGGGAGATTGCCATCAACAATGAGTTACACTTTTAGCCAATCAGCTGAATGCCTTAAAAAGAGAAATGATTTCAAGATTCAGAGAGAATTTCCCAGCTCATCTTTGGACAGCCAACCACTCTCAGAAACTCATCAGGTACTTTCATCGGACTTTCATTGGAACCCCTGGTTTGGAGCCTGCCTGTGGAACTTGGACTTGTGCATCAACATGGACATGTGAGAGACACTAACAGAATGTCATATTATTGACAGATATCTCCTGTTGATTCTGTTTCCCTAGAGAACCCTGACTAATCCAGAAGGGAATAATGAAAGTTTTACTTCTTCCTTTCCTATTTGGGTGACTTTTATATCTTTTATTTGTCTAAATTGCTCTAGATAGAACACCTAGCACAATATTGTATAACAGCAGAAATAGTGGACAGCCTTGTGTTTTTCCCAATCTCATTGGGAAAAATGGTCTTTCACCATTCAGTACAATGTTAGTCATGGGTTTCTCATTGGTGACCTTTATCATATAGAGAAATTTTTCTTCTATTGCTATGTTTCAGGGCATTTTTATCAAGAAGAGATTTTATATTTTGTCAGGTGCTTTTTCTGGATCATATGAGATAATCAAGTGATTTTTTTTCCTTCAGTTTATTAATATGGTATATTACACTGATCGTTTTATGTTAACCATACTTGTATACTTGTTATAAAACCCATATGATCTGGGAGGGGAGTTTGCCCAAGCATCTGAGCACCTACTTGCCACATGAGAGGTCCTGTATTCAGTTCCTGGTGACTCCTTAAAAAAAGAACAAATGAAAAACTCTCTCATGGGAGCCAATATGGCTCAATGCTTGTGCACTGGTGCCCCACATACAAAGTCCTGGTTTCAATCCCTGGCACCAGTACCTCAAAACAAAAAACTTATCATCATAATGTATCATTTCAATGTGCTTTTGAATTTGGTTAGGAATTATTTTCCTGGAGATTTTTGTATCTATATTCATTAGAGATATTGGGCTATAAATTTCTTTTTTCATAATATTGCTATTTGGCTTTAGTATTAAGATAATGTTGGCTTCAGAGACTGAATTTTATAGCATTCTTTCTTTTACAATTTTTGGAAGAGGTTGAGCAAGATGGGCATTATGTCATCTTTGAATGATTGGTAGAATTCACTGTGACATCATCCAGTCTTGTTCATTTCATTTTGGGGAGTTTTCTGATGACTGTTTCAATTTTTAAAATTGTGGTTGTCGACTGAGGTCTTGGATTTCATCTAGAGTCAGTGTGAGTTGTTCATGGGTTTCTACAATTCATCCATTTCATGGATATTTTCAAATTTGTTGGCATACAGTTGTTAATAGTATGCTTTTTTGATATTTTAATTTCTGCTGGGTCAGTGTTACTGTCCCCCATCTCATTTCTAATTTTATTTGCATCTTCTCATTTTTTGATGTTGTTGCTGTTGTTTAAACAAGCTAAGGATTTTTCAATTTTGTTAATATCAAAGAACCATGTTATGGTTCTGTTGATTTTTCTCTTTTGTCTATTTTTATTATCCATTTTATTTATTCTTGTTGTAATCTTTATTATTTCTTTTCTTCTGCTTGCTTTTTAGATGGCTTGCAGTTCTTTTTCTAGTTCTTCCAGATGTGCAGTTATGTCTTTGATTTTAACTCTTCTTCTTTTTTAAAGTAAGCACTGAAGGCTATAAATTTCATTCTCAGCATTGCCATGATTTTTTAAGCAGGTACAGGGGATTGAACCAAGGACCTCATACATTGGAATGCTCAACCCTTTGAGCTACATCTGCTCCATGGCCATAAATGTTTACATATTGTATATTTGTTTTCATTTATCTTGAGATATTTACTGACTTTGCTTGCAATTTCTTCTTTGAATCACTGATTATTTGAGAATGTATTGTTTAACTTACATATATTTATGAATTTTCCCTTTTCTAACTGTTACTAATTTCCAACTTAATATCATCATGATCAGAGTGCTTTCTTTAATTTCAATCATTTTAAATTTACTGAGATCTGATTTATCTTTCCACAAAATTTTTACCCTGGAGAAAGGTCAATGAGAACTTGAGAAGAATGTATATCATATTGTTTTGGGTGTAAGTTCTATAAATGTATGTTCAGTCAACTTCATTTATCATATTTTTTAAGCTCTCTGTTTCCTTATTTATCCTCTGACCAGATGTCCTATCCAATGCTGAAAGTAATGTGTTGAAGTCTACAAATTTATTGTAGAGACATCAGTTTCACCCTTCAGCTTTGCCAGTGTTTGCCTTTTGTATTTTGGGGCACCTAATTTAGGTGCAAAAATATTTATTGTTTTTATTTCATCTTGGTGAATTGTCCCATTTATTAATATATATGTTATCCATTATAACAGTTTTGTCTTTAAAATCTATTCTATTTCATCTGATATTAGTATCACTACTTCAGATCTTTTTTGATTACTATTCACATGGAATAGCTTTTTACAACCTTTCCTTTCCAGAGTGAGTTTGTCCTTGGATCTAAAGTGAGTCTAAGAGTGTAGGCTACAATGCAAACTATGGTCCATGCTCAGTGACAAAGTCCCAGGATGCATTTATCAATGTGCCACACTAATGAAAGTTGTTTATGTGGGAGGGTGTGGGAGGTGTGGGGAGTGGGGCACATGGGAATCCCTATATTTTTGGTAACATTTATGTAATCTAAGTATCTTTTAAAAAAATAAAAAAATATTATTAAAAAATGTGAGTCTCAGACATCTAGGAAAATGACATCAAGGTAGGTAGGCAGGGCCTGACTTTCTCATAGAAAGGAGCAGAGAAAGGGTGGGAACCTGTCCAATGGAGTTGCTTTGGATGTATGTAGAACTGGAAAGTGGTTTGTGTCATCAAGGAGGGAACTGGACAGATAAAGAAGCCCAAGGAAAACCATAAGTTGCTCACCCTTGTGACTGGAAACACCTGTGCCCCTCCCTCACAGCAATTGGACTTGGGGGAGCTCTTTGCTCACTGCTGCCATCAGAGTGGGATGGAGTATTCACTGGGAGGAAAAGGAGACTGACAGAAAGTGGTTTCTTTGCAGTGAGTTTAGCCAGCTCAGGCTCCTTTGAGTCCTGGAAGGGACCCCAACCTGAACGGGAGAGGGGAGGGGTATCTACTCTGTCAGGGTGTCACTCCCAGCCACCTGGGGAGAAAGAAGAACTAGAGAGGGGCCAGAGATGGGCACCTAATCAGCAGTGTTTTAGCAAACTGTTAGAAGTTTATTCTGCCTGAGGGAAAAGGGATGAATAAAGCCTTTGAAGACTAGTTAACCTGTGAAATGAGCTTAGTTCAGCGGAGGAATTCCTTCCTTGCTTATATGAGGTTATTGTGTGATTTCCATGTCTACTTGGAGAAGTGATCCAGAGAGTGATTCACTGGGTTAGCAGGTAACTAGCTGATACCTTATAATAGGAAACATATAAACATTTTAATTTTGTTTTGTTTTAGGTTTACTTGGATCTGTTAATTTTTGGTTTTTCAAAGGTTCCTTTTTCCTTCCCCTTACTTTACTTGCTAAAACCTAATACATCACCTGCAGTGGGCCAACTGCATGGTAATTTGTTGGTAAACACTGGCAACCTGGGAAGCTCCTAAGGGTTCTAAGAGGGAAGTCTGATATTCCTGAGTTGTTTTGTTTGTGTGCATGTCCTGTTTATTTTGTTTCCCCTTTCTTTGTTTCCTTTTTCTTTTTTCACCTATTTATTCTATCTACTTTATTTCTACTCTTTCCTACATATTTCTATCTTCTGTTTTTTTTTTTGTTGTTCTTTCATTTCATCTCTTTGTTTGGCCTTCAATTATTTAATTTTTCTCTCTCTTTTTCTATCATTTTTTCCTTTCCACTTTTCTCATCATTCAAGCCTTTTAATTTATTCTATATATTTTTATCTATTTTGTGTTGTTTCATTTTTTCTATACCACTTTCTTTATTCCTTTGTGCTTATGGCTTTTTTTTCATGTTAATTATTTATTTTCCTAAGCTTATATATTTCCTCTTCTACCTTTCTTTTTATTCTTTTTATTTTCTTCTTCTTTATTTATTCTGCTTTCTCTGGTACTACTATTTATTTTTCAAGGGAACACAACAGCATCAAGGAAATAGAACAAGAGGAACCAAGAGTCAAAGAGAAACCTCATCTCCCCACACACAAAAACAACAAAATGAAACCCTAGAGTAGAAAGAGAAGCTAACCAAACAAACAAGCCAATCAAGATAAACATTTGCCTAGACACCAGCAAAAAATTACAAGCCATGCTAAGGAAAAGGAAGACATGGGCCAGTCTAATGAACAAACTAAAAAACAAGAGGAAATGCAGAATGTTGAACAACTAATCAGAGATGTCCAAACAAGTATCATGAATCTACTTAATGAAGTGAAGGAAGAGATTAAGGATATTAAGAAGACACTGGGGGAACATACAAAAGAAATTGTAAACACACATAAAAAGATAACAGATATGATCATGATGAATGGCACAATGAGAGAAATTTAAAAAAAAATATTGAATGCACATAATAGGAGATTTGAACAGGCAGAGGAAAGAATCAGTGATGTGGAATACAATATACATGAAATCATACATAGAGTAGAACAGATAGATTAAAAGATTTTTAAAAATCAAGCAGGAAATTAGGGATGTGAAGGACAACATGGAATTTTCAAACATATACATTATAGGCATCCCAGACGGAGAAAAGAAGGGAAAGGGAGAAGAAGGAGTGTTGCAGGAAATAATGGCTGAAAATTTCCAAACTCTTCTGAAAGACATGGGTGTACATGTCCTGGAAGTGTAGTGCACACCAAACAGTATAAATCTAAAAGGCCTACCCCAACATGAAGCTATCAAATTGTCAGATGCTCAAGACAAAGAGAGAGAGCACTAAAAGCAGCAAGAGTAAAGAAAGCCATAACATAAAAGGGAAACTCAATAAGATTAAGAACTGCTTTCTCATTTGGAGCCTTGGCACATGAAGGCAGTGGTATGGCATAGTTAAAATGCTCAAAGAAAAAAAAAAACTGTCAGCCAATATTTCTGTATCCAGCAAAGCTGGCATTCAAAAATGAGGGAGAGATCAAAATATTCACAGGTAAACAGAAATTAAGAGATTTACCATTAAGAAACCTGCCCTTCAAGAAATACTAAAGGGAGTTGTGAAGGTAGAAAGGAAAAAAAAAAA
>JAQZBX010055802.1:0-18331 GCA_029593785.1 Cabassous unicinctus | reverse complement strand
AAAAAAAAAAAAAAAAAGAAAAACTCATGACATATTTACTCTAAGAAGGGAGATGTCATTTGGAAAGGCAGTTTAAGTGGGCAGAGAGACAGGTGAGTAATCTTTTTCATGCTCCAAACCTCAAGCAAATGTCTATGTACATGCAGTAGCTAATGAGTTAGCAAATTCAACTCGGCAGCAAATGAGGTCCAGCTCAACATCAGAATAGGCAAGTGGTAAGCTCAGAGTACATCCTAAGGCCTCTCAGCCTTACTCAGCATTTCTGAATACCTAGCTACCAATCCGACATTCCTCTCATTTATAGCTATGTTTCTTAATTTTGAGAAATAAATCACCCCTTTTTAAAAAGGAAGGAAAAAAACTGCCTTGCAAACCCCAGTTTGAGAAAATTTGATTTAATGCCTGATGTCTTCTTATATAAAAGCTTCATTCATTTGGAATTATCACTGTAAATGAGAAGTTTTGATTTTATAACTGGCAAAATAATCATTTCGTTTGGATTGTCTTATAAAGGAAAGCCCAGGATAAGAAAATTCTTAGAGAAATCTTCGACTTCAGTTTGAGAATTATCTGTGTAGGCTGTTCTTCCCAGAAACCTCCAGAAAATGTTATATACAAGCTGAGAATTTTACTATTAATCTGCCAGCCCACCATGCATGCATTACTATGGATTTGTTCTTAGGGAGTCACTTCATTGTTACCTAATCATTTCAAAGATGGCAAGACTGGAGGGTAGGGGAATGGAACATAAAATGAGTGAGTTTTGATGAATAGGGGGCAAAGGGGAGGAATTGCCACTTGGAATTTTGTCAGCATGGGTACAATGGCGGAAGGACCCTGGCCTGTAAGGTGAGTTTTGTAGAGGTGGGGGGTGGGGTGGGTCGGCTGAGGGGACATAACTGCCCCGAGCACCTGGGTGGAGGAGGAGGAAGGATGGCCCAATACCAGAAGAGGGAACGGGGAGTGCCTGAAATTCCCGTGGCTGCTTATAACAAAGTCTCACAAACTAGATGACTTAAAGCAACACAAATTTATTGTCTAAGAGCTCTGGGGGTTAGACTTCCAAAATCAAGGTGTCAGGAGGACTATGTTCCCTCTGAAGTCTCTTCTAACTTGCAGCGTTTGCCAGCAACCTTTGGCATTCCTTGGCTCGTAGCTGCGTGGCTCCCGTCTCTGCCACCTCCATCTTCCCGTGGCCTTCTCCCCAGTGTCTGTGTATGTCTTTGTCCACAATTCCTCCTCTTCTAAGAACACAGTCCTATTGGGTTAGGCCCCACTCTAACCCAGTTTGACCTCAGCCTAACAAATCACATCTTCAAAGACCCTATTTCCAAATAACGTCATGTCCACAGGTCCCAGGGGTTAGAATTTGAGCACATCTTTGGGGGGGACACAATTCAACCCACAACAGAGAGGTTGTCAAAGCTAACTTGCATCCCCTTGCAAGTTGTCAAAGCTAACTTGCAACCCTGTGTGACCCAGCGTTGGCTGCATCTAGGCCATTGGGCCAGAAAGCGAAAGCATTACTCTGTTCAGCAAGAGACACCACCGATCCCCATCGTTTGCCTCTAAACGCTGTGCAGGCTCCAGCACATGGGGCAAGCGACTGAGAGCACAAGGCAGGGAGTGCTTTTCTGTCATCAAGAGAACGCAATGAAGAAAAAAGAAAAATTTAAAAAAACACTCTGCAAAGAGCCACTGTCCACGCAGAGTGAAAATGCGCCTTAGGAAACCACATCAGTTAGTGCTGGGCAGAGGCCCTGGGTGGGGTATTTAAAGTAAAACAGAGAGCTCTAATGAAGTTTCCATAGCAGTTATTTAGCAAATTGATGATTAACTGGAGGTGAGGAGAATGACAAGGGTGTGGGAAAGGCTAGGCTGAGAAAGGGAGCCTTTTAGTCAATGTGAAAGAGGAAGTTGTGAGCTTGCCAGTCAGAACACTTGTGATTGAAGTCAGAGAGCCATTTTGATTTAACCTGGGCTCCAACCTCCAGGGCAGGGGAAGACCTGGCCTTATCATGCCATATATTTTTAAAGTGATTACTTGTTTGCAGACATTTCCTGTGCAGGTAGCTTAAAAGCAAATCCTCTTCTCTTATGGGGCATGTGATGTTGTTGTTGTTGTTTTAAAGATGCTTAGATTACATAAATGTTACACAAAAATTACAGGGATTCCCATGTTCCCCACCTCCCACACCTCCTATAACCTCCCACATAAACATCTTTCATTAGTGTGGCTCATCACCTGCAATGGATATACACATCCTGGGGCTTTGCCACTGAGCATGGACCATAGTTCATACTGTAGACCACACTGTTTCCCACACAGTTCTGCATGGTATATGCTGATGTAAAATGGCCTATATCTGTCGTTGCAATGTCACTCAGGATAATTACCAAGTCCTGAAAAAGCCCCTGTATTACAGCTGCTTTTCCCTCTCATTGCCCCGAAAGCATCCAATGGCCACTGGCTCCACCTCAATGTTGTAATTTTTTCCATTGCTTGAATCACAATATGTCTACCACAGAATACCAGTAAGTCTACTCTAGTCCATAGCTCTTCCCCCAATCCTGAGGAGTCTGGGATGGTGATGTCCACTCCACCTCCAAGTGAGAAGGGGCTTATATCCCATGGATAAGATGGATGGGATTATCCTGCCTGCAGCTGCAGACTCTCTCCATTCCCTGGGATGGCTGTTGTCCATCATCATCTCCTCGCCAGGTGACTTGGGTGAGTCCGTTAAGCTGTAGAGTAGGAGTTACAGCTCCACCAATATTCCAGGCACAGCTGGCACCTGGGCAGGCCAAAGGCTCCAGTCTCTGGAAGTACACCTACAAAGTCCAGCACCACATATAGGTTTGAATAGAAGGGACTGATGGACCACATGCAGGGAGGATTTATTTGAGTCCAACTCTGTCACTCTCCGGAGCACAGTTTCCAAAGTATAGCCCACTGATAAGGCATAAATCTCTGGAGCATTCCCCCCTTATATAGGGCCTGGGTGTCTCCAGAGCCCTCAGGAGCCCCTCTGTGTAGGGTGATATCCACTTTGGTGTTCTATGAGATCCTACTGAAGTGTGCGTAAGCATTACCTCTGGGATGACCTCCCGACTCTCTTTGAAGTCTCTTAGCCATATGAACTCATTTGTCTTTACCTTTTCCCCCTTTTACTCAAGGTCTTTTTCCAGTCATATTGCCAGTTGGCATTTGGTAGTAATCCCTCGTTGCCAGGGAGGCTCATACCCAGGAGTCATGTCCCATGCTGGGGGGAAGGTAATGCATTCATATGCTGAGTTTGGCTTAGAGCAACAAGGAGGCTCTCAGGTGGTAATCCTTAGGCACCCCATAATGGTAGGCTAAGTCTCAATTACAAGAGCAAAGACTCATAAGGCTAGTCATCAATAACAAGAACCCATTAGTGGACCATCCTCCTTTGCCAGACACTGCCCCTGCACTTGGGGGAATGTTGTTGCTCCCTTGGAGAATGTGGCAGAGCTCTCCAGGCTGGGAATTCAGTATTCTCTCATTTATTGAGTGATTCTCCACCCACTGTGACCATGCCCCATCCCTTGATCATTTGAATAATTTTATATATCTTTTATGTATATTCAGGTGAACTTCCTCCCATTAAACCCCCATCCAAGACACCCCCCACCAATGATCCTCTCCTGCCCCCGTTGTAACCCTTCTGTGATCCAAACCTTCTTTAAAGATGAAGCCCATATAATAGCCAAATACAATTAATAGGAAAATGAAATAATAATGATAAATTAAAATGTAAGAGATAAAATACATGGAAACTTAAAAAAAAATAGCACTAAAAATAAAATAAAATTAAAGGATTGGGATATTCAAAAAATGGGGGGAAAATTAAAAAAAAAATTTTTTTAAACATTTTTCCTTTTATCACTGCGTTATCGGGTGTCCAGTTGTACTGTGGCACCTTCCCCCTCTCACTCCCCAGTGTCTCCCAAATGTGATGTTGTTTTAAAGGAAGTTTAAACATGCTTCTAGAAACAGGTCTGAAACTGACAAGTGACTTTCAAGGACACATTCACTTTTTATTGAGAGTCTAGCTAAGTTTGTGGTGTCATGACAGGATGTTAAAACCATCACTTACCCATGTGTCCCTTCCTTTGAAGAGGGCTTGTCCTGATCATGCTGGGAAACTTGCTTGGGCCATACCAACACCGCTTGGAAGTCCATTGCTAAAGGCTGGATGCTTTCTGGCCCACTTGCAAAGTGGGTGGTAGCACCGGGGTACTTTCCAAAGGTCAAAAGAGTCATTCTGCATTCTGTAGGATATTCGAGAAAAAAAGCCTTGTCAGTTATTTTAAATCCTTTTGGGGAGTAAGCTGGGTGCACATAATGAAGAAATAATGAACACCTAACCCTTCCCCTAGGCAGAGATTCCAACAATCATCATGCTGAAAGAGCATCCCCTGAGTTTAAGCTATGTTCAAGGAACAGTGCTAAGGTACCAGGGATAGAGAGAGGTATAAGAAAGGCCCTGCCCATCAGGATCTTTAATGCATATTTCCATTCATCCCTTCACCCATCCGTTCTAGCAGCAAACATTTGATGAAGATCTACCATAGGCCAGGCATAATTCCATTCACCAGAGAGACAGAGGTCCTAGTTAGTCAAGGGGACTCACGGTCTATGGAAAAGATAAACAGATAACAATTAGGTTGCATCGAATAGATGCAAGTACCAGGGCTTGGGGACCACAAAGAAGGAGGAAGGAGTTGTAGGGAAATAAATCACAGGCTAAGGCAGACTTCTTCTGAGGCCAGATAAATGGTGGTAGTCACGAAATACCCCAGAGACAGAAGAGGTGAGGCCTAATTGCATCCGTAATCTAGTTGTATTGGGTTTCCAAGTGTATTAGAGAACAAAAGCAGGAAAGGTATTAAGTAATGGCTTTATGAAGGTCAACAACGTCTAGCTTTATTAGCAGTCTGAGACAATTCTTCCAGTGAAAACTACTAATGAACCAATGGCCCCTACTCCCATAATAAACCAACAGCCCTCTCCTGGTTATAGACAACCAATATCTTCTCCCCTTATACTTTTTGTTCCAGTAGATATTCTCAGTCTTCTCCATTTTCTATGAGCTCTTTGAAACAAACGTATCTACTCAAAAGTTTGTTAAAATTTGACTGAGATGCTTCTGGAAGATCCATCACAATGCCTGCCCAAGGAGTTCCCCAAGTTCAATTTAAACTTGTATTAGTTGGTGATGGTGGTACTGGAAAAACTACTTTCGTCAAATGTCATTTGACTGGTGAATTTGAGAAAAAATTATGTAGCCACCTTGGTGTTGAGGTCCATCCCCTTGGGTTCCATACCAACAGAGGACCTGTTAAATCCAACACCCGGGACACAGCTGGTCAGGAGAAATTTGGTGGACTGAAAGATGGCTGTGCCAAGCCCAGTGTGCCATTATAATGCTTAATGTAACATCAAGAGTTACTTACAAGAATGTGCCTACCTGGCATAGAGATCTGGTATGAGTGTGTGAAAACATCCCCATCGTGTTGTGTGGCCACAAAGTGGATATTAAGGATGAGAAAGTTAAGGCAAAATCTATCATCTTCCACAGAAAGGAGAATCTTCAGTACTATGACATTTCTGCCAAAAAGTAACTACAACTTTGTAAAGCCCTTCCTTTGGCTTGCTAGAAAACTGATTGGAGATGCTAACTTTGAGGCTGTTGCCATGCCTGCCCTTGCCCCAGCAGAGGTTGTCATGGACCCAGCTTCGGCAGCTCAGTATGAACATGACTTAGAGGTTGCTCAGACAACTGCTCTGCTGGGTGAGGTTGACGGCCTGTGAGGAGATGAAGCCGGAGACCATCATTACGAGCCTAGCTTTACAGGCGACTGTCCTGTGATGTCAGTGGTGCAGCATGTTTGCCACCTTATTATGCAGCTAAGCAGAACCTGTGCTTAATATTTGGGATGATGGAAGAGATGAATGGGCTTCGGAGTGAATGTGTCAATTAAAAAACTACCTTACTTTTTTGGACCTGCATATTTAGCTTTTTTGGAACGTAGTTGTTTCCTTTTTGAGTTTCAAATATAAGACTGCTACAGTCTCATCACGATATTCAGGGCTGAAGTCTTGTTTGTTACTGTCATTCTCATTCCATTTCATTTAGAAACAGAAGTTATATTTCAAATTAAAAAAAAAAAATTAGACACTAATCCAGGAGAAGTTTTGGAGGAAAATATCTTCAATAGGACTGAGGCAGCATCACGTTTAGATTACTGATCAAGAAACAGAATAGAGTGGAAAGCAAGATAAACTTCCCCAACATGTTGGAAAGACTATGTCATATAAAGTATAGAAAGCACAATTAATAATGGTGTTTATATATATATATATATATCTTATATAGGGAGAAACAGGAAAATTGCCTCCAAAAAAGTAACATGAAAGAACGATAAACCAGAAGGTAAACAGAAGCACGATCTTTCTTATTAGCAGATCTAACTAGGGCCTCACTTTTGGAAGAATGATGCACAACTATGTTTTAACTATTCTTATGTCCCTGGACCATTGTAAAAGTACCTCTTCTTTGACCTTTTCTATGATTCCTCCAGCTCTTGGAATCCTGTCTGCCCTTCAAAGCTTAGCAACCCTCTCCTTTCTGAAGTGATGTGGACTTCACTAACCACAGCAGGCTGTAGATTAACGTCTTCCTCTGATTTCCTGCTGCAGTTTTTTCTGTATACACCATTGGCACTTTTCATAGACTACTTTACTGTCTAATTAGATGCTAAGCACCTCAAGAAGAAGGACCTGTCTTAGTAATGTACATATCCATAGCACCTTACTTTCTCATTTCTTTACACCTATTGCATGAAAGACAGGAAAGAGCAAAGGTGAGCAACACATGTTCACCCCTTTGAGGGATTAGCAGGTTGGTAGAGACATAAATAAATAGTTTCAGGTGAGTTGTCACTTGACAGTTTAAGAAATAGCCTCAGCAACAGTGGCCCAAGCAAACCTTTGGCCAGGGAGAGCAAGATTGCAGTTAGTCAGGGTAGGCTTAAATGCTAAAGCAAACCATGTGCCTCAACACTGTCAAGTTTCTCAGTCACATTCCACTGTGGTCAGGGGAGACCTCTGTCCCACACAATTATTCAGGGACCCAGGCTCTGCCTACGCATGGCTCTGCCTCAGAGTTTTCTCCACTGCTGAGCTGCATAAGGAAAGGCTGAGAGAGTACAGAAGGCTCACCTGGGCCTGAAGTGACACAGTCCTCTCTTCAGTGGGAGGAGTCACAGAGGCCAGAGGGCGGGAAACGCGGTCCAGCTGTGTGCCAGCGGAAGGGCACTCAGACGGTGGAATTCTCTGCCATAGTCGGTAAGCTTGGACGAAAATAAGAAGAAGGAAAGGGCTCTGATAGAAACACAGCCTCAAGCTCCAAGTTCCCCACCTCCTTTCCTCCAAAGAGATGGAAATCAGTATAACAGATGCTTATTTGTAGAAAGACCTTCGTTATGGGGGAGGGGACGGGGGGTGAGGCCACAGCACAGGGGAAATGCCCTCATTTTCTTCAGAATAGTCTTTGCCGTGGGACTAGTTAGCCTTACGGGGAAATGAAACACGCAATGAGGAAAGTATTTGAAGCATGTAAATATATAACTCATCTGCACTACTGTGTAAAAATAGGTGCTTTTTCTCATGTGTCCTCAGAGGTTATGGTCTGGGGATGTGGGCTTCCATTAGAGGCCCTACGGAAAATACCTGTTTAACTCTTTTTTTTAGGATTTCTGGCAGGGCTGCAAATATTCCAACAATGAGCTGACCAGCTAGAAGGCCGGGAGCACTTAAGGGCATGTGGGGTGAAAGAATGGAATACCCTGTTCAAGTCACCCAAGAGGTTAAAAAAAAAATTCCAATTTCAAAGAGCGTTGGAAGGATCCTCCCACTCGAAAAGAGCCAGTGGGGAGATAGATTTAGCAGGAGGCAGATTATGAAACTCTGCAAAAGGGATAACTGCGCAATCCTGGCTATCCCGCATAACCCTTTCTAAGCCTGTATTTATTAGAGGTTTACATCAGTCCCAGAAGCTTAGTCTGCCTAAAGAAAGCAAGGGAAGTAGGATAAAATCTCAGCTGCTTCGCCCTCACTTTTCGTACACCTTGCTGACTCCCAGGCTTTCTCCTCTGCCTCCTAGATGCCCCATGTCCTCTTGTCACCTCCTGGCTGCTCCAAAAGTCACCCCCCTTCCCCACCACCCTACAAAGTGAACTATCCAGTCTAAGCTGTGAGTGCCTGAGAGCTGACTTACTGTGTTAACTGTCCCAGTATATCTGTATTTTTACAAAGGATCTTAGAGAGACAAATGAATCAAATGCTTGTGTGGTTAAAAGTGGGAAAACATTCTACCTATGAAACGAATGGCTTGTTTCCAAAATACCATATGAGTGGAGGGGTGAGGGCAGGCCAAATATACCCTCTGGGTGTATTTGGAGAAATTACATATAAAGTGAGAACCCTTTGGTGGGCGGTATTTGTAGCTGCTTCTCACTGCGCTGGTTTTGACACTGCTGCTATTATCTATTGCGGCATAACAAACTATTCCAAAGCTTGTGGCTTAAAGCAGCGATTTTATTTTGCTCACAAATTTGAGAGTCGAGAATTCGAGAAAGCTCATCTCTGCTCCACGTGCATCAGCTGGGGTGGCTCAACTGAAGAAGCGGCTCCAAGATGGCTTCTTCGCCTGGCTGGCAAGGTGGCGCTGGCTGGAGGCCGGGGCCTCAGCCACGGCTCTTGGTTCCTCTCCACGTTGGCCTCTCCACAGGGCTGCTGGGCTTCCTCACAGCATGGCGGCTGGGCTCTACGAGTGAGTGTTATGAAAGGCCAAGGTGGAAGTCCAGAAGTCATGTGTCACTTCTACCACATTCTGTTGATCAAGCAAGTTACTAAGTCCAGCCCAGATTCAAGAGGAGGGAAATTAGACTCCACTGTCAATGAAAGGAGCAAAAAGGAGTCAGGCCCTTTTTAATCTACCACAGACATTCTCAGACAGGAATACCATAAAATATTGTTTACTGTCTTATTAAAACCACCACGAGGAAACTATCTTCTGCAGTTAGAGTTCATCCTTCATCCTAAATGCAACCTTTCGTCCCCTGGCAGCTGTACCACTGAAAAGCTGGCTCACATGTTACAGATTGCTCAGTCTTCAGGCTCAAGGGTTTGGGGTGCTTCTCTGGGCCTGTGTTCCCACAGCTGGAGTGGACGGCTGATTTACTTTCCCTACCATCCATCTCAGAAGTGATGCATGCGTTTCAGAATTTGTAACTCCTTTAAGCAGTTTGGCTTACAAAGAATGGAACAGGAAGAATTCTCTAAAAGACTGTGTTTAGTAACTGTGTGTTAAATGCCTGCCACGTCCAGAGCACTGTACTGTGTTCTGTGATGTGAAGGGAAGGAGGGGAGATGGGTCTGCCAGATTTGTTATCCTCAAAGTTGCTTCCAGTCCGATAAGGGAGACAGGTGTGTTCATAAATGATAGAAAAAAGTGAAAGAAATCCTAGAAAATGTGTGGCTTGAATAAGGAAACAGCCAGCTCTGAGTTTTTTAAGGGGGAATGCCAGGGTTTGCATGTAAAAGTGTAGCATTCCAGCAGCACGGAAGGTGGTCCCATCAGAAGAAAGCAGAGGATTTCAGGGAGCCAAGCAGCAAGGGTAGGAGAACCTCATGTGGCCGTGGTTAGGAGCCCAGCCTCTAGAGACTCCCTGGTTCTGCTAGCTGTGTGACTTTGAGCAAGCCACTTAACCTCCCTGTGCCTCAGTATCCTCACTTGTAGGAGAGGGATAATGCCGGTATCTAATTTACCAGATGGTTAAGGGAATTAACTGAGTTAAGATTTCTAAAGCGTTTATGCTGGCTGGCACACAATAAGTGCCATGTGACTGTTTATCACATAAATACATTAAACCCTCAGTAAACAGTATCTTAATCTGTAATTTGCAAAAGGGAAACAACTAAATATACATTGAAGTGCAAATATAGTAGCAAAATAGCGGATGTGTTGTAGACACCCATTTAATTCTGTTGAATGAATGTAGGGTTATAAGGTTATGCTCCTCTCTTCATCTGAAGAAGGACTTTGAGGTTTGGGTAGCGTTTGAGTATTAGATCTTAAACTTAAGATATGCGTGGAATGCCTGACATTGTTCGAGATATATGGTATGACTGATACGGCTGTGATACACCAAATGATACAGTCGAGAGCAAAAGAGGCAAGGTCCCTGCTTGTAAACTGCTGGGGTTTACATTCCTGTGGTGAGATAAAGAAGCAGGAGATATAATATGAGGCCATGGCATGAACAAATCACAGCGAGAGGAATGAACAAGATGTGGGGGTTTAGGAATCAGGGGGAGCCTGGGCAGACCACAGCAGGTGGTCCCTATAGAGGAACACAGGGATAAGGGTAGAAAGTCATCTTTATTCCCAGAGAGGACGTCAAACAAAATGGCCCAGGCCACAATGTCTAAACCCCTAGAGCTCCCAACAAATGGGTTGAATCCAAATGCACAGGTAATTGATATTCCAGGCTCTAGTTAACACAAAACATGGGAGACCAGACATAAATTCAGCAGGAGTTTAGGTTTCACATAACTTTCTGATTTCAAGGGCTGTCAAGTATTTAGACAAGACCAAGAGAAAGTAGTAAATTTTTCTTCCCGGGAAAATTTTAAGGATAAAACAGAGTACCACATTTTAGGAATGGGTCAGAAAGAAAATACTATATATGGAAAACATAATCCTTGAAGAATTTCTTTGCTTCCCAGGACTCTCATTCTATAAGCCTGTAGAATGCTGTATCTTTATTGAACTTGTCTGGATTCTGAGGGACTCATAATTTTAAATATAATTACTGTAGTTGTTTTCCATGGATTCAGGGCTCACAGAATCCCTGACGGGCAGAGAGCTGTACAGAGCAGTCAGGATTGGCTACAGAACCAACCCCTCCCATCTATCCAGCTCTAGGGTTACATCAACTGATCAACGAGAAAAGTGGACTAAAGAAAAAACTTCCCAAATCACACACTCAAGACAGACATCAAAAAATCAACTGATGCTTCCACATCAGAGAACTGAGTCAGTCATCACAGTTATCCCCAATACAAGGAGGTTGGGTTAAAATGGGAACCGGCAAATGTTTAGTAAATAGACCAGAAGGTAGGAAGGGATTGGAGAAAAACAGGAAAAGTGAGCAATCCCCAGTCCACACTGTGTAAAGCCAGTGGCTGCTTGGATCAAGGTCTTCTGATTAAACTATTTGTAACAAGACTGTCTTCAAATGGGATGTCTTCAACCAGAAGTCCTTCAATAGGACTTCTACAAAGTCTAATGGGTGTTTAGGAACTCTTCCAATGCTGGTCTATAAAAAACAATGCTCTTTTAAAAATTTCCATGAAAAGCTGTTTTGGTGCTTGAAGTATAGTCCCCCAATTTTATTTGCCTTGTGAAACAGAGTGGAAGTAGGAAAAAGTTTTGAGGTTGTTGTTGTTTTTTAAAGATTTATTTTATTTCTGGATTTCTCCCAACCCCCTCGTTGTTTTGCATTTGCTGTGTCTGTTTGTTGTGTGCTGGTCTTTTTAGGAGGCACCGGGAACTGAACCTAGAACCTCTGATGTGGGAGGGAGCCACCTCCATCCCTGCTTTGTTGTGTCTCTCATTAGTTTTCTTCATGTCTCTTGTTGCATCATCTTGTTACGTCAACTCAACTGTGCCTGCCCAGCCCCCCATTGCGTCAGCTTGCTATCTTGCTCATCTTCTTTAGGAGGCACCGGGAACCAAACCTGTGACCTCCCATGTGGTACGCGGAAGCTGTCACTTGAGCCACATCCACTTCCCTTGATGTTTTTTTTGAAAGTTTTAAAATCCAACTTATGCCCCAAACCAGGGTGGAATTCAGTACTGTACTTGGAAGTTAGTATCACAGACCTTCAACATGTAAGCAAAACAAGCTGGTTTCTCAGTTCCTTTTCTGAAACCAAAGAAAAGTAACTGACTACTTCTTTGGGCTTCCAATATTAAATAGCAATTTCTGTCATCTTTGGGGGAGGGGGACCTGTAATCTAATGACCAAGTCAAGTGGTTAGAAACGTTTTGACATCCCCAATGGCAGAATTCTTACTGAAATTTGATGTTTAGCTGCCAAGAAAAATGTTATCCAGCCACCTTAGAAAGTTTTATGTCAACCCATTTTTATTTAAAAGCTATTTACAAGACACATACATGGAACATTGAAGAATGTGTTTTATTCCTGCCCCCAAGGAGCTTGTGACTTAATAGAGCAGCTAAGACAAGTACACATAAAAAGTAAAATAACAGAAATAGCACGTGATTAAGAGCCGGAGTATGATAGGCATTTTAAGGAGCAAGAGGTCATGCTAGATTCAAATGGTCCTTATAGGTGGAACTGGAATGGGGTCTTGAAATACAAATAGGATTTGAGGAGGCAGAGAGAATAGGAGAAAGTTCTCCTGGCAGGATATAGGCTCAGAAAGGTAACAAGTGGATAGAAGGTAACTGGTCTACCTAGTCACTTATTCCCTTTGAAAATCAATACGGTCACACTAAGTGACAACTTCGATATTTAAAATCCTTGATGTTGAATTGATCTATGATATTATACCAGGTGCATTTCTACTTATACCTCATGCCATTTTTATACCGTCCTAGGAAGAGCCCAGCATATTCCATCATCGTTACTCAAATATTAGAAGCCAGAAGCTTTGGCATTAAGTCAGTAATAGATTTTTGCTTTGTGGACCAAGACATTGATTTTGCCAGACAAAAGGAGAGGAAAAAATAGTAAAGTTGACAGACAACTTATAAAAATCTCATGAGAGGATTTATTGTGTTTCCTTAGGGAAGAGTTAAAAGAAATTGGATCATGGCTTGTTCTATTTCTGTCAGAGCTGAGCACAGTATTGCACAGAGCTTGTAAAACTTTGGATGCTTTGTCAAGAACTACATTTTAGATTTTAGGTATTTGTAATGCTCTCTCAAGCGGCTCATCTGAGCATGCATAAGACATAAGAGCGGTATTCAAAAAGTGGAAACCATAGCAATCGCACAGATTTTCATTAGGGCATCTAGACCCAGACACAAAGGGTGACTCGGTGACACTCAAGGTTGAAGAGGCTTTTGTGTGTGGCTATAATCTAACTCATCTCCCGTGCTTCTGCTTTTATGTTTCCACCATTCATTTTTATAGTACTTTGGGTTTATGGCACTTTTTATGTACCTTATTTCATTTAATCCTCATAATAACTTTAGAAGGACAATATTATTAGCCCCATTTTATAGCTATGAAGAAACTGAAGCTCAGAGAGTTTATAAGTTATTCAGAGAGCAAACCAATTTCTAGCCAATCTTTTTGAGAGCAATAAATCAAATTTTTGTGTGTGATCATGATGATGATATGACTAGACATTTTTAAATGTTCCTGGATGTAGTAATAGTATGTGATGAGACCGATGGTTGGCACTAACAATCCCTTGTAATCATATTATTGTATTGATTACAATATGGGAAAGAAAGCAGAAATTCAAAACGGGAAAATAGCATCTGGTATAGCTACATCTATGGATTTTAAAATGTCACCAATACTGGCACTTTAGTATTGGCTGAAATAACAAGATATTAAAGAATGCAAATTCAAAAGTGACCCACCAACCATTTTCAAAGTTAAACGATTAAGGGTAAAAGAGAGTTTCCATAAATGTTCCCTACATACCTACAATTTGGCTGTGATACAAGAAGTGTGGAAACATTTGCAATTTATGGTCAATCTTCTGATCACCTAGCTCAAAAATGGATTATAATTAAGAAATTTTTCTTTAGTGGATTGGCTATGAAATTAAATATCTTATATAGTGACACATCCTTTATATGCACATACAAATTATGTAAATGTTACAAATTACACATTCCAAGATTGTATAGAGTCCAGTTAAATTCACTTCAATAGATGGTTTAGATGTAGAAGTTCAAGTATAGCCATTTCTAAGATATTCTTTACATTTTTATAGTAAGTATAAATATGTTTGAATCCCTTCTTTTTTTTCCAATCAACTCAGTTCACATCACATAACTGAACTTACAATAAAATCATGGAAGTAGAAATCCTTCCCTAAACTGTCCTCTGCCTTTCAACCAGATAATCCCCGAATGCCCCTTTGAGCTACCATTTTCAAGAGAGGTTGATGGGCTTGAGATTCCAGAAGAGATTGAGCATTTCCCTAATCTAGTCATTAATCATTAATTGCTCTAATAGTTTCAAATGTTATGCACATATTATACCTTTGAGCATATGAAATATGAGACAATTCTCTACAACTTCTAAGGGCAAAGAAACAGGCAGCTTTTCAGTCAATTCTCCAGAGACTAACAACAAATAGATGTTCTTTCTTCAAGGAAATCATTTTCAATTTTTTCTCCTCAGAGTTCTAAGAGTCCCTAGGAGGTGCCCCAGGGGCCTCAGAGAGATTTGAGGGCAGAAAGAGTAAGTACGATGTTTAATCCTTCAACTTACCTCATACGGAGCAGTGAAACTTTTTCAAATATTGATATTCTTCATAAGATTTGTTCATTGTTTCAAGGCTATGCCACGTAGTGTCTCCAAAGATCTAGAGAATATAAATGAGATTCTCAGAAGCCACGTCAAAGCAAATCACAATAACTTTTTAAAAAAACAATTCCATTCTTCTAATTTAGGAAGAAACTGAGGAGGCCAAAAAAATCAAAGGCAAATGGGATTTTACTTCAGTAGGGCATGATAGTAACAAGGAACTCACTTTAAAAACCATGTGTTTGGCTCCCTGAGAGTCCTAACCGTTTCATCTCTGTGTTCAAGTAAAGCTACAGAAACTTTGAAAATAGCTTGTTTTCTCCCTTTTGTTGCTTTGAAGAATTTCTCTGCTCCACCTATTGTTTGCCATTTTGAAACTGTTGGCTCAAGTCTTGTCGGCATTGGTGGTAGGTCACTTCTGAGTGTGTCATAATCTCTGGCTGCCCAGTCTGGACTAGTCCAGACTCTCCTGGAATTCTCAGATTGCCCCCACGAGGCTCTACATCTAGATCCCCTTTCACAGGCTCTCCTCACAGCCAGCCTCAACTCACAAAACTTTATCCTACATGAGGTCATCAAGAAAACAGCTCCGGGTTGACCTACTACACTGAAACAGAAGCACCTTTCACTCTGGATTTTAATGTTGAATATAACCTTATGGAACCATAGGACAACAGGTCTTTGAAGGGATGTGAAATTGCTGGTGATCCAATCCCATGGCCGTCCCTACCCTCCTCTAAAATCTTCGCTCCTTTTAGAAATAACTTCCAGAGACGAATTCACCACTTTCTTAAGATTAAATAGTCATTCTTATACTTCCTGATAGGAAATTGGTCAAATTAGGTTATAGTTTAAAATTACCTTCTAAAGAAGAGAACAAATCCTTTGCCACATACTTGGAGACTGGTCACTAACTTCGTATGTCATAAAAAGCTGAATTGCCTGCAAAAAATTAATAATAATAATAATCATGAACCAGCTGCTTCAATGTTCCAAGCTCAACTGTTTTCTCTTTGGAATGGAGAAAATAATACGAACTCCTATGAGGAGTGTTCTGGAGACTTAAAAGGTTTCCCCCTGTAAAGTGAACGACACAGCCTGGAGTATAGAAAGCATTCAGTGAATTGATCTTATCTGTGGTGGTTACAATGATGGTGTTGGCAGGACCAGGGCTTTGAGTTTTCTGTACGCCCTTTATGACAGTAGCTATCAAGTTCCTTTTATCCAGGTTACTGAAAAATCACTAGCTAATGAAGTGGTGACTCATTTCCAGTTACAATCCAAACTAGCACTTTTCATTTATATCCGGGATGCTGTTTCCTACCACAGTTCCTAAAGCCTCTAGCTTTTGAAACAAGCTAAAAAGAATTAACAAATGCTTTCCTATTTCTCCATTTCCTCTCCATCTCACGAGCGTCTAAACAAAATACGTCACATGTATGTGACACAGAAACTTTATTTTCCAGGAACAATTTGGTTTACATTTTGACATTGCATGCTGACCAACAAGGGCAAATAAAAGACAAAGTCCCTTTTATTTAATTAGCACTTCCTTAGAAATAGGACCAAAGCTTATTTGGCTATGAGTCCTGATCAAATCCCTTCTTACTGTTATTTAATCTGTTTCAATTTTAGTTTATAAAGGATTCTTCAGACTTTACTATTTTTATGAAAATGTCTAGAGTCTATTACTATTATTTAGCAAACAAGGGGGACATTTATTCTTATAATATGAAATACACCACCTCATTAATTTCTATGCTTTTAATCCATGGATTTTTTTTTTTTTTTTTTTTTTTTTTTAAAGAGAACTGGAGAAGGCATTTGGCAGATATGAGTCAGTATGAGTGAAAAGAACACAGCATTTGCAGTTAGAAGATTTGGTTTCAAATTCCAGCTCTGTTCCATGTTAGCTGTGTGACCTTGGGCACAGAAATCCTTTGACCTTTCTGAGCTCCTCCTTATCGACAACATGGAAATGACAATCCCTGCTTTCCACTTCCTCACCGGCTTGTTGTGAGGCTTAAATGTGCCAAGGTAAATGGGAGATCTGTGGAAATTCGAAGGTGCTCCCCAAGCCTCTTTCTCCATTCTCCTTCCTTCTCCAGCAGGGTCCCTGCTGCCTTACAGCACAGCCCACCAGCATGTGACCCTCTTGTCTCAGGAGAGAAATGCCTGGGCCTTTTATCGAATTACAGCTTATTCATTGATGATTCCAGACAAGTAATTCTGAGGACCCCACAGGGCTTACTAAAAGCCAAGGGCAGAAAGGCTTCCAAACATATCTTCTAAGTGCAATTCACATATAGAAGACCCCCATGTTCACACCCAACCTCGTGACAAAATGTCACCATCAAAGTCATTTTATAGGATTTTTTAGGATGTCACTCATACACAAACACAAAAGAGTTTCTTCATCCTGTTGGCAACTACTAATGGATGAAAGATGGATCATTTTAAAAATTCTTAACTTCCCCTGTACAGGATAACCTCTGGTAAACCAAGTTTTAATAACATTTTAATTCATTCAGGTCATATCTGCTTTGGGTTGTACAGCTTTATGAAGAGTCAGAAATTATTTAGGTAGTCTGGACAACCCAAATATACACACTTGCACACACATGTGCATACATGTACACACACACGGGCATAATTCTGGAGTTTGAAATTATCTACTTAAGTTGATTATATCAAATTAATTACCGCAAATTCCCATCGGTTCATGGCTTGTAGGTCCAACCTGAATCACCATTTTTATGTTAGTCATCACATTTTTTAAAAAATTTGGGTACGAATTTTACTGACTTTAAAACTGAAAAAAAAACTCAGGCTTGTGAGATGTACTATTTTCTGACAAATTCGTTGTTGCCTATTACGATTAATGGAAGAAAATATTTGGCTGTTTTTCTGCTCCCACCAAAGGCTACCATAGCAACTGTACTTTTCCACTTGCTCTGTTCATTATGAACTCCCATGGTGGCTTTTCCTATTGATTTTCCTTTTTAAAAATGCTTTTCAAATTTGGAACATACCTTGATGGCACCCAGCTCTGTGTCCTCCTGGGGCTCAGGAATAGCCTCCAGAGACGGAGTCTGAATTGACACACAGAAGCGCGAGGGGCCCAGCAGCTCCTCAGAGTGTGAGGACTCAGGCCTGAGCCCCCACATTCTACCCCCCCCCACCCCCCAGCATTTCTAGCCAGAGGAACTTGGGTGAAGGCAGACGTCCAGAAGAGTCTGCAAATGGGTCGCACATGGACCATGTTCCCGTGATCGTAGGAAGGCGGGGAGGGGGCGTTATAAGCTACTGGTTTTGGTTCTCAGACCTTTTTAGCATCAGTTGTCAGAGCCATCTCTGAGCCTCCCTCTACCTCCCTTACAACCTCCTGAAGTACAGGTACCAATTTAACTGTTGCCAAAGGTTAGCTGTCTGATGCATCTCCATCAGCTGTTTGAAAACTGAAAGATCAACCCATTGTTCCTTCTACCTGACTCCTACCAACCAACCTGACTTCTTCACTGACCTAACCAATTTGATTTTTTTTTTTTTTTGGCACGGATGATACACATGGTGGCCCCCCTCGCTTATGCTAATGGGAATGAAATTAATGATTTGGCAGGCAATTAGTTAAACATATAGATTGGCCACTCAATTTTGCCCAAGTGGAGCATCATTACTGTCTGTCTCATGATCCGTATAGACCAGTGTCCTACAAATC
>JAQZBX010055801.1:0-18326 GCA_029593785.1 Cabassous unicinctus | reverse complement strand
GTGTATGCTTGTGCATTTCACATTGTCATTCAATTCTCTGAGACACTTCCATTTTTTCCATTCTCTTCTCTTTCTGTTCTCCTGTCTTTTCCAGTTCAGATGTTCTATCTTTGAAATCATTAATTCTGTCTTCAAGCAATTCAAATCTGCTCTTATGTGCCTTTAATGTAATTTTAATCTTATCCATTGTGTCTTTCATTCTCATAAAATCTGTTACTTTTTATTGCAGGCTTTCAAATTGTTCTTTATGCTTTAAATTCTTTGAATTGATTTATAAGAGCTGTGTAATTATCATTGATTAATTGTCTTAAATCCTGTATCTCTTCAGGATCTTTGGCTTATTCCTTTCACTGGCCTATCCCTGTTTCTTAATATGGCTTGCGATTTTTAGCTGAAGTCTAAGCATCTGAATATGATAGCCAAATTCTGTCTCTTGCATATTGTTTTTTTTTTCACAGCTCTTCTTTGATATTTGGTTCAACTTATTCTAAGTCTTTAAAATTGCCCAGCCAAAAGTTACCAAAATCAGGCCAGGAATTCACTAATGTGGCGAAGATGTTCTCCCAGGGGTTAGGATACAGGAAGAACCAAAAACAGTTTTTGTCCATGTAATTTCCAGATGGGCCAGCAGATGCGCTCATCAGCGCACTTTTCCACAGAAATCTCAGCTTTCCTGTGTTCCTGTGTTGAATCTCCAGAGTGGAGATTCAAAGCAGGCTCTGCTGGCTGAATTCACTGAAGAAAAGCACCCTCTCCCAACTTCCCTCCCTTTTCCATTGAAACAACTGACAGGGTGGAAGATATTTGTTCCCCTCTCAGTTGGCTGCAGTGAGCCTTGGGTTTTACCCCAGCTTAATATCTTGGGGGTGGGGGAGGGGAGCCTTTCCCAGCCACCATGGGGGCTTGGTAACTCACATTTGTTGTTTCAGGTTCTTCATCTCTCTGTCCCTCACCCTCCTGGGAGTTGAGTAGCACTGTCCTGGTCTGTTGACCCCCAAAGCAGGACTCTCAGGCTGCTTTTGGCTCTTTCTCCATTGTTTTTGTGAAAGCATTGAGCCCTACCTGTTAGTCTGATGTCATCTTCCCACAATCCTCTTAAACTCTTTTTAAATTTCTTTTTATTTTTAGAGAAGCTTTAGATCACATGTAGTAACAAATATATAGCACAAATTTCCCATTTTAAATACATTCAAGTGTACTACTCAATATTATTATGTTTACAATATTGTGCTACCAACACTGATATTCATTACCCTTACTTTTTCATCACCTCAAAAAGAGACTACTCACCCATTAAGCAATAACTCCCTCTTCCCACATCCTGGCAACCTAAAAACCACCATCTGTCTCTATGAGGTTTGCTTCTTCTAGGTAATTCATATAAGCAAGGTCATAAATATTTGATATTTGTCTATGTTTGGCTTGTTTTACTCAATATGATGTCTTCAAGGTCCATTTGTGTTGCTGCATGTATAAGATCGAATGTTCCCTTTTATGGCTGAATAATATTCCATTGAACATATACACCACATTTTATCTATTCATCTGTCAATGAAGCCTTGGATTGCTTCCACCTTTTGGTTATTCTGAATAAAGCTGCTATAAACTTGGTACACAAAAATCTGTTTGAGTCCCTGCTTTCAATTCTTTGGGTATATACTAAGAAGCGGGATTGCTGAGTCATAGGATAAATCTATTTTCAACTTTCTAAGGAATGGCCAAACTGATTTCCATAGAGGTTTTTCCATTATAGAGTGTCACCAGCAATGTAGAAGGGTTCCTATTTCTCCATATCCTAATCAACAGTTATTATTTTTGTGTGTGTTTTTTAAATAACTGTCTTTGTGAGTGTTTTAATCCAAGGCCTAACTGGAGGATTTAATTTCTTTCCAGTTACTCACATTAAAAGATGATTTAGTCGGTGTTTATTTCTGTGGTCATCTTTCTGTCAAGCCCTCCACTGTGAGCAGAGTGAAAATAAGGAAGATTGTTTGTTCAAAGCCAAGATAAGTTCCATCACATGATGTCAATGAGGGATAGTTCAGGGTCGAGATTTGGCCTAAGCTGGTTGTAAAATGCAGGATGAGATGAGCATCCCAGGCAAGATAAAATTCAGAAATCTCCTTTCAGCCCATTTTCCAATGGGTATTATAATGGAAGAATTGTAAGAAGATGCTAGAAGATATTAAAATGATGGATCTTTTGAAATCCTTGTGAAATTTTTCCCTGCCTGAGTCAGTCACACCTTGTCAGGGAGCTTCCCAGATTCTCATAGAATGGAGTGTTATGTGGTTAGTAAACCTCCAAAGTTCCTGTGAGCCAAACCAGTGTCTGTCCCTCCACAAGAAACCCCAGTTACTACAATTTCATGGCTTCTAGGTTCATGAGGCCTCGTGTCACTGACACATTTTATGGTGATGTCAGTTTGGTTATGCACGTAGGTATACGTGTGAAATTGCTGTTTTCATTTTATCTTTACAATAGACTAAGTGAATATGAAGGCAACTTTTATAAAGTGAACCCAGTTTCTATACTAGGTGTATCCAAACCTAATTGAGATTACATATACCCCTGTTTCACCTATGTAGTGAAAAGAGACTGAGGTGTTTTTTGTTTGTTTGTTTGTTTGTTAGTTTTAGTATTTCTTGTTTTGTTTTGTATTGCTTTTGATGTGCATTTCTCCTCAAAGGACCTGAGCAATGTGCATTGAGGGAATAAAGAACTCTAACCCCAACCACGTAGTCCTGACTGCCTCTACCCTGCTACAGAGTAATAAATCTTAAAGACGGATCTGATCTTATGATCTAGTCCTGCCACTTGATCCTGTTTAGCAGTCCAAAGTCCTGAGCATGACATAAATGTCTTGTCATTGTGACCACTGATGACCACTCTAGCTATATCTCTTGCCTTTTTCCTATATGCAATCTATGTTCCAACAATATTCAGTCATTGAATTCCTTGAATTTGCCATAACACTTAATACTCTCTTGCCTCATACAACATTCTTTTCCCAGAATCTATTTCCTGGCTCCTTTCTTTGCCATGATAATAGTGTTTGTCTTCCCAGTCTCCTTACTCATATATCGTCAGCTCTGAGAAGGTTTTCTGACTTCATTAGCCCCTGGCATGAGTTAGATGATCCTTCTAGTAGACAGCTGTTGTTTTCTGACCAGAATCCTTTATTCCTCCATTCTAATGTCCTTCAATAAATGTCCCCTACCCCATGCTTCAAGTTTGCCAATGCCTGAAGGGTTGCAAGATATGGGACTTCCAATATTGAAAACAGGACAGGACCAACTGGACAGCTGGTCACTCTAGGAGAAGGGGGCCTTTAGCACCTATCTAACTGCTTTTGTTCCTTGCATGTTTCCCTACTAAACTCTAAGTTTTTTGAGAACAGTGTTTCACCTCTGATCCCTACAACATAACGTCTTTCCTGATGATCAATAAATCTTCAACTTCATGAGTGAATTTCTATTTTTAAAGGGCCTACAAGAGAAAAGGAAATACATGCTCTTTAGGCCTAGTCTCTGGACACATATATGTGTTGTTTCATTTTGGTGTTAATAGCAGCACTGTTCATAAGAGTAAAAAAAAAATATGGAAATAATCCAAATGCCCATTGACCAAAGAATGTATAAACATAGTGTGAGTGGATAAACATACTATGTTAGAATCATGCAATGGAATATTATATGAAGCAAAAAATTAATGGACTACAGATGCACAAACAAATAGATAAATCTTAGAAATACGACATGACATATTTGGAACATAATAAATATGAAACACATTGAATATATTTTAATATATAATAAATGGAAAATTAAAAAAATACTTCTGTTATCAATTAATATGTGTGAGGGAGTTGCTATTTTGACCACCAATACTATTACCATGATTACTATTACTAGTAACTACTTTTATTGCCATATACTATGATAAGCACTTTATATACACTATCTCATTTGATTGTATGTTCTCCATAATTCTCCCAACTTCAGATGTAAATGAGCAAAGAGACATATATAGTAAATGCCATACCCAGGAGCATAGAGCCAGTTAGTGTTGAAGCTGAATTTTAATCCTGGTCCTCCCTGGCTCCAAAGTCCATATTTTTTCAACTTACTATATTGAAAGTCCATCTAAAGATCTAAAATATCCATTAATATAGCTTAATATTTTTGCTATGTGTGGTGAACAGACTCTAGGGTAGACCTCAAATTATCTTTGCCTCCTGATGTTCACACCTTTGTGTAATCTCCACCCCTTGAGTCTAGATAGGACCTATGATGGGTTTCTAAACAATAGAATATAGCAAAGGTGATGGGATGTCACTTCTATAATTTCCTTATGTTATATATGATTCCATAT
Source organism: Cabassous unicinctus (assembly GCA_029593785.1). Lineage (NCBI taxonomy): Eukaryota > Metazoa > Chordata > Mammalia > Cingulata > Chlamyphoridae > Cabassous > Cabassous unicinctus. The sequence goes on along the minus strand of JAQZBX010055801.1, from coordinate 13,952 downwards.
TGCTAGCAGAATTGTTTTAGACTTTCTCTATTACTGGCTTTGAAGATACCACATGGCAAGTACCTGAGAGCAGCCTCTAGTTGCTGAGAGCAGCCTCCACAGCCGACTGCCAGCAAGAAGCCAGGATTCTCAGTTCTACAACTACAAGGAAATTAATTCTGCCAATAAGGAATTTGGAACTAGACAGTCTGAGTGAGGTTGAGAATCTTCCTCAGTTGAGCCCCCAGATGAGAATGCAACCTGGCCAATACCTTGATTACAGCCTTATGAGACACTAGACAGAGGACCCAGATAAGCTGGGCCCTGACTCCTAACTTACGGAAATCATGAGTAATAAATTAAAGGTGTGCTATTTTCAGCTGCTTTGTTTGTGTTAATTTGTTAGGCAACAATAAAAAACTAATAGATTCATCATGCTTTAATGGGCTTTTTTTTTTCCTCGAAGACCAGTTATGTAGCTCATTGATGAAGAGTCATTCTATTAGTATACAGAAAACCCCATGTAAAGAATTTGGAACTGGACAGTATGATGTACGATGCAATTATATTAAAGGTACTAAAAATAACTAGTAATATTATGAAATGTCTGGGAGTGAAGGAAAAATGATTAAGGAATCAAAATGCCATCTTTCTATCTGGTGCCCATCTTGCAGCTCAGTTAGTGGTACTCTGAATAGACATGGTGTTATTGAAACTTGAAATGTCATAGCCACACTGTGAAGAGGGGCATGCAGTGGTCCTCATTAGAGAACACAGCTGTATTAAACTTTGCTCTCTTCAGAAGTCAAGACCTATGCATTCTTGCATTCTTTCATGAATAGCTTTTAAAGGTTAATTAAAAGCAGTGAGTGATAAAAATTTAAAAGCTTCCCTTATAATTTTTTAATGGTATCATTTCTGCCCTTTGATTGTGGTGCCATCCAGACCTCAGCTGTTTATCACTCCTATCAACTTAACGAGAAGCTCAATGTACCTCGATGTGCCTTTTGCAGTACAGTATTCCCAAGGTTTGCTCTGGTGAGCAAAACTTCGTAGACCTGTTAGTAGGTTTTCTGTCATCAGTTGGATAACTTACTCTTACGGAGTCACAATCTATGTTAACAATTTATAAACACCAAAAAAGTTCTGTAATTAAAGAAAACATTTAGGTTTTTAATCAACATTGCTTCCACTTATTTGTCTTTAGAAACTTTTTTCTACTCTCAAATCAACTTCCAATCTGAGTAACTCCTGCTTGAGAAAAAATATGGGAGAAGGATGACATCAATATGTGATCCTTCATCAACTCAATACTTCCAGGGGAGTTGGGAGCTGAAATTTGAAGCAACATCTCTATTAAATAATAAGATAATGTCAAATAATATTGAATTACATTAAACAATAAAATTAAATAATATTAAAACTAAATATTCACATGAAAATATGTCATAATATAATGTTACTAGAGACTAGTGTGATATGGAACAAAAACTGGGCTAGAAATAATATTAATGTTGTCGCACTCTGCTTTTTGTCTCAATTTTAGACTAAGAAAGAATTAGATCAATGTTAGGAATAAGTTAATACATACCATAATATGTATAATATTGTCAATTGCAATATTTAGCTGTAATATCAGTACATGAGATTCTATTTGAATTTTCCAAAATAGAGTTAAATATCCTTCCATCCTCATTTTTTGTTTGGATTCACTAACACTGAAAATGGAGAGGCATATTTCTCACACACTGACACAGTTATAATGATCTCTGCAGTTTCATAAACACACCAACCATCTGCCATTTAGCTCTTTCTCTTCCTTCTACCTGAAATTTGCTTCTTCCAAATGTCTGAATGGCTTACTTGTGGTAGAGGACAGTCCTAGCATGGCCTGATGTCTTTCCCTCAGACTCACAAATGCATCCTGTGTTCAGAACCAGCTGTGTTAGCCTAGTGGGATAAAACTAGGCTTTTGTTTATTCTAGTAAACAAAGAATAATCCCCCAGTAGATCGCTTCCTAGACCTGATAGTAGGCTTTCTATTGTCAGTTGGATAGTTTCCTCTTATAGATTCACAATCTATGTTAACTTTTTTCTATTCTCAAAACATCTTCCCATCTGAGTAACTCCTACTTGGGGGAAAAAAATATGGGAGAAGGATGAACATCAATATGTGGCAGTTTGAGATTATTTCCATGAATTCCAAAAAAAAGAGGTTTATGTCTATAAACTGGTCTGTTCTTCTGGGTATGATGCCCTTTGATTGTATTAGATGTGGTGAGGGGCTTCTGATTAAAGTTTGCTTGATAAAATTAGTTTAAGGCTTCTGATTGGGCTATGTCAGTAAAGTGTAGCTGAGATTGAGTCCCTGATCTCTTTGGCCTATATAAACAGACACTCACACAAGAAGACACAGGGAGCAAGACAGAAAAGAGGAAAGAACTTGGTCATTTCAGTCCTGCCATGTGACAGAAAGGAGAAGACTTAAACAACTAAATCCCCGGGAATAGAGATGAGCCATTTGCCTGATAGTTTGCAGCCAAAGAGAACAGAGAAGCTGAGCATCTGAGAAGGCCCATGAGAACAAGCAGAGATCACCCACCATCTTGCTTCAACACGTGGCAACAGACATTGGTGAGAAAGTAATCCTGAGTTGGACACTTTAGGGCTGTAAGCTTTTACCCTAAATAAATACCCTTTATAAAAGTCAACAGATTTCTGGTACTTTGCATCAATACCCCTTTGGCTGACTAATACACAATATGTGGTCCTTCTTTAATGCAATACTTCCAATGCAAATTGAAGCAACATCTCTATTAAATAATAAAATAATGTGAAATAATATTAAATAATAAAATTATTTAATATTAAATAAATTATTTAATATTAAGTAATATTAAAACTAAATATTCATGTGAAAATATTTCATAATATAATGTTACTAGAGACTAAACAGTGCTATATGGAACATAAGGGGACTGTAGGTACATTCCTTCCCTTATTGTCCCAAGCATAAGTAAATATTCACTGGACACAGTCTAATTCTGGTGGGCATGTTTTCTGACCTCCTGTTCACACTAAGTTAAGTCCCTGGCAGGGAGGAAGTATAGCTCCACTATGGCACAAAAATGCATGAGTCGGTTGCTGTACATGAACATCTCCCTGCCTTGGCCACAGATTGAGACCCACTAGCCATGGGGAACCAATGCCCATTAGTGAAGTCGAACTTGCTCTGTCTTTTCTCTATGTGAGTCAAACATCTTTCCTTCAGAGCCTGTGTGAGTCTTACTTTTTGCTGACAACCCCAACACCAGTACTGGAGTGAGTTGATAATCTCTTTCTTGTCTCTCCTTCTGACCAATATTACTCCCTCATTTTGTCCTGATATTCCCTCAAATATCACATTGTCAGAGAGGTCTTCCCTGGCTACCTTCCATGAAACTAGCATGCCACCATGCTCTTTACCCTTCTATATTTTTTCTTAATAGAACTTATAAGTACTTGACATAGTGTATATCTAGTTATTTGCTTATTGACTATTTAACCAACTAGACTGTAGACACCCTGACAGCAGAGGCTTTGTTCTGTTCTGTTCACTGTTACATATCCAGCATCTTATTTGGCGTGGGGTAAATATTAAATAAATTAATATCATGGATGTTTATTCTTCAGCAGAGACTTGCAACATCTTCTTTAAGGAAAGTTTAACACTAGAGGATTAATGTAATTTAACATATTAAAAGACTACAAAAGAAAACTTACATGATCATCTCAATAGGTGCAGAAAAGGCACTTGACAAAATCCAACATCCATCCCAGGTAAACACTAGTAAACAAAGAATAGAAGGGAACATTTTCAACCTGATAAATTGTAAAGTTTAAATATGTGCAGTTTATTTTATATGCTTTATGCTTCAACAAAGCACTTGAGAGAGAGTAAATTTGAAGAGACAGTTGAGAGAAAGAATAAAGTTGCTTTCTGCTTGCTTTTATCAAATTGAGCTCATTCAATAAGCTGGTTGTATTTCCTTATGGGTTTGTGTGAGATAGAATGAGACTATATATATATAGTTTGTAGTGCACACCCCCTTTTTTTTCCTTCCTTGGCTAATTTACAGTTATGCCTCTTTGCTTTACACTATTCCTAGCCTGAAATAGTTTATGATTTTAGAATGTCTTAACCTTAACTATCCTCTCCTCAAAGAAACTCATTTAGAAATATGTTGGGCTTATTAAAAGTAATCTCAAAGAAGAGCTGCCTAGTCATGTCAATCAGGATTCCTGTTGCTAGGCAACTAGTCACTGGATTTCCAACTTCAAGTTTATCTTAATCATTTAAAAATGCATAGAGACTATTAATAGTGCTGTTGCTTCCAGCATATGTTTCACAATTGATTACACTCCAATTATGTTTTCAATAATGATCTTTATCTACTAATGAACAGCGACCACTTACATCTATATGTCAGCATGCCCATTTTCAACTGTGGGACATAAGCACTTAGATGTTTTCTGAAATTGAAGATGCTTAAAACTCATTTCTTATATTCCCCTTCCAAAACTGTATTTTCCTGTCAATTCACAGTTTTGAATGATAATTACAAAGCCAGAAGTATATTAGGTGCAAAGTGGCAAAAAAGAGAAAATGATCAAATTATTTCAGAGCATGAAAGAAAGCTTCAAGTGAAGATGTTTGAACTGCATTTTGCAGGGAAGGAAGGAGTTCTCCAGGTAGGAGGGAAGATGCTTCCAAAAGCAGAGAAAGCTACATGAACCAATGCATGAAATAGAAGCAATTGTGTGGTGCCGTAGGGTACAGCAAAGACTTTAGTATGGCTATAGCGTAGTATAGCATAGGGTAGGGATGTAGGAGATTGATGCAGAGAGAAGCATAAGGGTATGGGGAGTAAAGGTAGCATACTTTTGTAGTTTAAAATAACTCTGCCTAGATAGTGGAATATATACATGTGTCTACAACTTATTATAAATCTATACCCTTGAGTGGTTGGTTAACATTGGAAAATACTTCTCCTAAATTGGAGTTCCACAAGAAATATATTCTGAGACTCTGAGATTAGCAGTGCAGGAGGTTGCTGAGGAAGGCTCTCAGGAACCACAGCTAAGAGCAGGGAAGAAGCACTTCTTGTGATGCAGTTGCAACAGTGGTCTTGTTCCATCCCATAGCGAGCTTTGGAGCTGGGAAAGCCCTTCAGAGTTATGTTAATTGAGGCAAGTGGGCCAGAGCAGCCTTTGTGCTGCCCACATCAACCAGTCTTTGGATACCAGCTGCCTCCAGGGGATAGGTTAAGTCTTTCATCAGATTCCACTATTGCTTTTCATTACAACTTAGTTTCTCCAAGAATCAGAGACTGAGACCTAACTCAGAATGTAAACGTTTATTAAGGAGTAACACCTGTGAAAGAAAAGAGGAGGAAGCAGAATTGGGCTGGGGAGCCATCAGACCATCATGAAAAGCTGACAAATCTCTGCCAGCCCAATAGGGTGCTCTGGGGCAAGATTATACATTACAGGAATCTCACAATGGATGGAAATGACTAGACCATTATACCAACACCTTGCTCAGATATTGGCCTGAGAAGAGTCATGGAAAGAAAAGTGTGATCCTGTTCAAAAACTGAGGTATTCCCTAAAGGAGCAACCAGCTGGAGGCTGTCAGCAAACCACACTCCTTGCAGCTAAGCAGAGCGTGCTTTCCTGAAGAAGGATATGAGTTGCACACCTAAGTCTGCCACATCTATGTATATGCATTTAGTATATACCCCCCTTTATCTTCTTAGTTCTGTGGTCCTATCACAGTACCTGTGACAGTTTGAATTTTGTGAATCCCAGAAAAAGATTATGTTCTTAAACTAATTTATTCCTGTGGGTGTGGTATTCTTTGATGGCATTAGATTTACTTTAGATTTGTTTCGATTGGACTAGATCAGTGATTGGACTCAACTCAGGCTGAGTCTCCTCCCTCTTGCTGGGTCTTATATAAATGGAAACAGAGAGAGAGAGACGCAGGAAAGGAGAGCTCTACCAGTTTGATAGGGTCACGTGAGAGAAAGGACTCCAGGTTTGCCACAACTGCAGAAAGGCAGAGAAGCCCCAAGAGACTGAGGGAGGAGGCCTGGAGAGAAACAAGCCCTATGCCTGGTTGTCCACAGCTGATCTCTGGGAGATGGTAGATTCTAGAGGGAAAAGCAGAGACTTCAGCAGAGATCGGTGGCCATCTTGTTTTGTTGTGAGGCAAAACTCAGAGAAAGACTCTCTGCTGATGCTTTGATGTGAACATTTCATGGCTTCGGAACTGTAAGCTTTCACCCTAATAAATCACCTTTATAAAAGTCAACCCATTTCTGGTATGTTGCATCAACAGCCTTGTAGTAAACTAAGACAGTACTAAAATTTTCCTGCCATCTCTTTCAGGTAGTCACAGGGGCCCACAAAACATCCATTAACTCAAGTAATCATTCCTTAAAGTTTCTTCCAGGGTTGAGATTCTATTATTTTGTTTAGGCTGCCCTGAGCTACTCCTAATATAAATGTCAAATGAACATATAAGGAAGTCAGTATTCTGGGTCTCCAAATATCACTCATATTGGCGTCACTGAGGTTGTTTGAGCTACTGACTAAAACCAGTTTTTATGTTTTCAATTGTTGCTAGAGAAGATTGTCTCTATGTTAACATTGAATTTGTAATCATGTTGCTGTTTTTACATACTGTTAAGCGTGCTTTAAGTCATAAATAATATTTTATTTATCCTTCCCATTATGGTAGAAAAGAATAGTATAAGGAAATCAGTCTTGAATATTTCTCTTTTACAGTTTGGCTTCATTGAAAGAAAAGACAACTGCATAATTCAGAAGACAAAGAAGCCCAATATGGATGATACACACTTATTATTGAGTCCTTGTTAAGTCCCAAACACAGCAAGGGATACAATGCAGACTGCATTTCTGCTCTTGGGAAGTCAGTCCAATAGGGAATACAGGCCACCATAATTTAAGGTGAGGTGCTAAAATAGCTATATGAACATGTTGTTATGGGAACAGAGAAAAAGAAAGAATTCACCTGTACCAGGGGTGCACAGCAGTTTTCCATGATAAAGGAATAAATAAGAAGAAAATTTATCCTAAATAAGAGACAGCAGTCAAAGAAGTAGCAACCTGCTCTGTAAAGGCAAAGACTCATTAAATATGCAACTAATATGATTTATTGCAGAATACCATTAGTAGCACAGTTTACTTTTTTTTTTTAATCCTCTTTTTGAGCTGCCTGATGTATCAGAAATTATGACATAGTAGGTCTATCGTACCTTTTCGGGGTTGCCAAATCTCTGATGTTAGTATTAACAAATAGTTTAAGCTGAAATAATTGCTGAAAATAATGCTGTAAATCAATAAAATTTATTAAATCCCACGGAAAAGTTGATAGCCTAAGGGCCATATCTAGGAACTTGAGGTCAGGGAAGCTGGGACAATGCACTCTAATTAGGAGGCATCTAGGCAAGCCACTTGTGGACAAGAACAATTTAAAAAGTCCACAAGCTTCCTGAAATGAGCAGCTCAGTTCTAGTCATCTCAAGAAAGACATAAAATGATGCAATTCTACTGGCAGTTATTTGAGCTGCAATTTTCTCCAGGCTCAAAAAGGCTAAATCCTGTTTCCAATCTCTTTAATGCACCCAGAGGTTCCAATTTTTAGATCAATCTCCAATGCACAGGAGACTTACCCTTGGGTGCTACCAAGAAGCAAAATGACACACATCAAAATAACTCATTTCATGACTTTGCAAGCACTTCACACTATACACAGTCATAAAATGTGCATGAAAAGTTCTTATTGCACATGAGAAACTATTAAAATGTAGGAAATTGTACATTTGCAACTCCAAAATGAAATATATACATGTTGAAATCAAACCAGTAACATCAACAAGAGTAATAAATAATTAGGTTTTTTTACTCTTATTAGCCCAAAATAATAAAAGAAAATATTGTTTTTCTAAAATTTGTACTGCTACAAGTAAATTCTGAATTTATAGAGAATGAGATTCAAAGGGAACAATGTAACTGTTCTGCTCTAAAGAGATGATTTAAGCCTTTGAATTACAGGAAGTTTAAGATATTGCCCATGTGGTGATGCAGTGTTTTAACCTAAGGGCCATTGTGGACATCAATTTTTCCCTTGTGAAACAAATCACCAGCCAACCAAAACCTCTATTACTTCTGCATTTCCCAAAGGACATTTCCATTCCCAAACTGAGTAGATGAATTGCAGCCTTATAAATGTACTACAGCAATATGACAGTCCCATTTGGAGATACACTTTACAAAAGAGTTTCAGCCCAAATACTTTGAATCAGAAACTAGCCTTTAAATGGTAACTCAGCCCAATAGATCCCTGAGAGGGAAAAAAAATGAAAGAATCATTGGAAACCATCCATCCCAGTGTCTAACAAGAAAAGCAGTTAATTTTCAATGGCACGTCCAGGAGCACAGTCAAGACACAAGAACTAATGAATGCAGACTATCAGATTTTGGAAACAAAGTTTGCATTTTTATGATGGCCAAACAGGTAGTTGGAAATTGCGATGGTTAAGTTCATATGTCAGCTTGGCTGTGTTATGGTGCCCAGTTGTTTGGTCAAGCAAGCACTGGTCTGATTGTTACTGTGAGGGTATTTCATGGATTTAAATCATTAAGCAGTTGATTGCATCCATAATTGATTGAAGGAGATTGCCTTCAGCAATGAGAGAAGTTTCATCTAATCAGTTGAAGGCCTTAAAGAGAGAACTGATGATTTCAGCATTCAGAGAAATAATTTCCAGTTCTGCTTTAACCAGCCAGCTTTTCCAGGGAATTCATCAAAACCTTCACTGGAGTTTCCCCTTTATGGACTGCTCTATAGAATTAAGACTTGTCAATCCCCACAGTCATGTAAGCCAATTCCTATAACAAGTAACATAATATTTGCATATACAAACACACATATGCACTCACACACACATAGCCTATTGGTTCTATTTCTCCGAAGAGTGCTAATACAAAAACTTAATATTCACTGTTTTTAATCTCTTTTGTGTTTGTTAAATTGTTTGTTTTACTGAGTTGAATGTTAAAGTCATGTTTTTATAAGAGGGTAAGTCAGCCAGCATACATAACTAATAATTACAATACAATTGAGTAAAACTTAAGACAACTTTAATATATCAGGCATGTACCAAGCCTGTAGTATCACACCTCTCTTTGCATCCCCTCTGCCTAGTATCATGCTTAGCACGAAGCAAATATTTGAGCAAAACCCAAGTGAGCACTCGGAGAGTTCACAGAGAAATGTTTAATGTTATCTTATTCCCAGGATGCGGTTATGACCTCTATTGGGACCAAGTTTGATGCCATTGTGCCAGACACTGTTATAAACTATCCAATATCTTCCCCCGCTTCCTTATCAATAGAACACAGATTTTGATGGAGATGGCAAGATGTCCAGCTAAATAAACCATTTTTCCAACCAAAGCAAGATGCAGTATAGATGCAAGTCCATGAGGATGGCATCCCTTCTAAGTAAAAAGGCAAAGCCTCTTTTGCCTTTAATGCAGGTGCAATACCTGGTAATGAGGCAACCATATTGCAACCATGAGGACAAAACCATCAGGATGGGGAAGCAAGAAATTATAAAGAAGCTAAATCCTTGATAACATTGCAGAACTCCTGATCCTGGCATTGACAGCCTACTTCCAGATTTCTCATCAAGTTAGATAAATAAAATCTTATTGTTTATGTGATTGTTTTCCATTTGCTTGCAGTCAAATGTAATCCCTTCCCTGTGCATATTTTTGACAATGTCCTTAAACTAGTAAATTACATAGGAACATAATTTTTCATCTTTATTCTATTTTAAATATCACCTCAATGCTAGAAAATTGAATTGAAGTGAAATGATGGTTAATGTTTGAAAATATCCCTGAAGTTTCTTGCTTCTTACAAGGGCCAGAAGGAAGAAGTATTCACATATTATTTACATGCTGAAATATCAGTTCCTCCAGACCTAATCCATTATTTTGTTGCTATTGATTAGTCAGTTTATGAAAATAAATGTGCCATAGATTCCCTATTATTATTCAGGCTCCTTCTTGCAAATCAGATGTCAACGTCAATGTCAACACCTCAGAGACGACTTTACCCAGACTACAGCAGTTACCCAGTCATTCTCAACCACAGCATTTATTTTAATTCTCTTTAATCCCTTATCACTCTCTGATATTTTTATAATTAATTAATTTACTTTTCATCTCCCCACCTCATACTAGGATAAGAACAGAGAATTTGCTCTATTCACAAATATATCCCTGGCACGTAGCAGATAATAAATATTTTTTGAATGACTGAGTGGATGAATAAATGAATCAATAGGCACTGTGAGAGAATCAAAGGATTAATAGATAATGTCACTGACTTGAGGACATTTCAAATATAAATAAACAGATGAGAGAATCACTTAAAATATGCAGCACTACCAATGCTAACACGGCAAGGATGAAAGGTACAATTAGAGCTCAAGGAAGACAAGCAATGACTCAGAATTTCTTAGCAGCTGCGTAGCTCAAGCCTTCCAGCTGGATGGAGGTAACAGTGACAACGATGCTGGAGAGGAGGGCTGGAGAAAAGCACACTGAAGCACAACACATGCGTGAGCTTAATCAGAGGAGAGAGTTTGGTATCTCCTTAGGAAGTTCACCGCGTGGTGGGGAAAATGAGAGATTTAGTTTGAAGGTTATGGTTTTCGTATTGGCTGTGCTGCTAGAATTGGCTGTGCTAGTGTGTTACCTAACATCACTGAAGTTCCCTCTTGGAAAAATGGGATGAGAATTCCTGCCTCACTGAATTATAATCAGGATTAAAAGCGACTATATGAAAGCAGTTTTTGAAGCCTGAGTAACTACCAAAAAAAAACACAAAACGGTTCTTGAATTATTATATGTCAGGCATTGGAGTAATCACTTCACACAGATGCTCTCTTTTAATCTTCAGAACAACGCAGGGGAAGAGGCATTAACCAGGTTTTGACATCAAAGGGAGAGGGCACAGGAGCGGGTGTGGGCTGGGGGGCACTGAGGCTTTGCTGGATGGAGGAGCACACTCTCACTAAAACATGCCAGGCTCTGGCCCCTATATCTAACATTTGTTCTGACGATCTCTGTTTCAACAGCTTATTTCACACTTGGACGGTGAGGATGGCACTACAACGTGGTCACCTGGTGAGACGAGGATACAGCCCACTCACGCCAAGCAGCTACTACTGTGCTTCAGCAAAAATAAACATTCAGGAACTCCTGGGAATTCCCTACTGTCCTCAGTGAGGGCATTAAGTTCCTTCAAATTCATTTTATGTGTCCAGTAGTTCACAGCCAAGAATACTTTAAATGATATATTTCTGGAACTGCCATCACATGCAAATTTCTAAGGAAATTAGAATGCTGCCAAACATCTTTCTAGGCATACAGGCAACTCTTGCACAGAAAGAAAGTTTATCATTCGTTAGAAAATGCTAAGTAGAATTCCAAACATTGCCATCAAGATTTATGGTGTAGGAATTAGGAGTGTAGGCTCCATGACTGGCAAACCCGTTTACAGCCTGTTTGTGCCATTCATTTGTTGAGTGATCTTGGGAATGCAAATTCACCATTTAGGGCCTTTATTTTTCCCTCATATGTGAAATGGAAGCAATAATGCTTCCCTTAAGTGTGACTGTGACAATTAAGTGAGATGAAGTACATGAATCAAAGCATAGTGTGCGGCTCAGGGCACATACTGGGAATGATAATTCTTCTTAATGATTTGTTAAGCCTCTTCATTTTAAGTTTTCTCACTTGATGCTTAGAATTACAACCATTAATATATACTACTATTGACAAAAGCAAGGCCATGATATACTTCGATTACTAGAAAATATCTAAAATATATTACCTCTGTGATAATTATCCTTTCAGCATGAGTTGCATTCAGTCCAAATGAAAATTATAAAAATGCTAAATATTGTAATAGGCTTCCTTCAAAATTAGTTTTCCATGGTCTGTGTGATACTTCTTATGGTTTAGTATATCAATATCTCAACATGGAGATATTACATCTGATCTCCTTATCCCCAAAATCCCAGCCAAACATACAATTTAATACATTAATGCATTCATCATAAATATATATATTCAAGGCACTTACATATTTCAAGTCAGTACAGAATCATTAAGCCTTGATGCTCTCTTACTCTTAATTTAGATTTTGTTTTTTCCAGAAGGATTATTTCAGTCTTCTGAGGAATTCTTGTTCTCGTTTTCTTGCATAAACATATGTCAAAGGAATTTCTTTACTGGAAAATTGGCATAATATATTATTCTTCTAATATAAGCATATGTGAAAATATAAATCAAATTTTCATATAACTGTTGTTCTATGGAAATGGCATTCATGTTCATTACTGATGCTTTCCTATGGGTGATTTTAAGAGTGGAATTTGTCCCTTATTAAAACTATGAGATTTATTTGCTCCATCTTAAAGAGGCAAATGACTCCTAACAGGAAATTAAAATTGCATCCTATTTACCCATTCCAATATTTAATAGCATCTGCAGGGTTAACTTTGAAATTTCATTCTAACATTGACAACAAAATTTAAAACTAGTTCTTATTTTGATCCTATCTGTGATGTTGTGGCTTGGGTAGTACTAATTCCTGTTACCCAACTAGTCTGTAAACACTTTGAGCATGGGCTATTAATCTTTAGAATCAAACATATATACTGTCATCTGTAAAATAGCAGGTCTCCATATACACTTAGAGTGAATGACTTCATGGCATGTAAATTATACCTCAATAAAGCCATTTAAAAGAAAATGTTGAGTGTGATCTACAATAGGCATAACCCTGAACACAGTGGTGGGATTTTCTGGTTGGAAAATGAGCTCTGAGGTGATATGCTTATATCCCAGTCTTTGGTGTGAAACTGAGCTGAATCCCTGCTACACCAACCATGCACTATGATATCTGGACAAGGTCGCCTATTCCCTCAACTCTGACATTGAGGGGTTGCCCAGATTTTATTTTATTTTTTTTTTATTTTTTATTTTTTTTGAAGATAGTTAGATTATACAAATGTCACATAAAAATATATGGAAGTATGAATGATATGCTTCAATAAATTGTTTTTAAAATGAAAAAAGAAATACATAGGGGATTCCCATATGCCCTGCTCCCCACACCTCCCACATTTTCCCATATTAACAACATCCTTCATTAGTGAGGTACATTCATTGCAACTGATGAACACATTTTGGAACATGGCCACTAAGCATGGATTACACTGTAGTTACATTGTAGTTTACTCCCTCTCCCTCACAATTCTGTAGGTTATGGCACGATTTATAATGGCCTGAATCTGTCATTGCAATGTCATTCAGGACAATTCCCAAGTCCCAAAAATGCTCCCGTATTACACCTTTTTTTCCCCTCTTCCTGCCCCCAGAACCTCTAGGGGCCACTGCCTCCACATCATTGATATAATTTCTTCCATTGCTAGAATCACAATTAGTCTAGAGTGGAATACCAGTAAGTCTACTTTAGTCCGTAGTGCATTCCCCAATCCTGAGGATTCTGAGAGGGCAATGTCCACTCCACCTCTAATTGAGAGGGGGCAATGATCCCACAGGACTGATGGATGGGACTCTCTTGCTTGCAGTTGTAGACTCTCTTGGTTTCTTGGTATGGTAGTTATCCATCATCACCTCCATGTTAGTTGTCCTGGGTGAGACCAATGAACTGGAGACTAGGTGATGCAACACCAATGAGATTCAGGACCCAGCTGGCAAATGGACAGCCCAAAGATTTAAGTCTCTTGGATGTACACCTACCAACTCTAGTACTAATTATAGGTTCAAATAGAAGGACAGAAGAGCCATGTGTAGGGAAAC
>JAQZBX010055800.1:0-18328 GCA_029593785.1 Cabassous unicinctus | reverse complement strand
TTAACATAGTATGTACGTATGTATGTATGAACACATATTTTTTTTATTATTCTTGAGTTATTACCTAGGAGTGGGATGGCTGGATGATATGGAAAGTGTGTGTTTAACTTTACAAGAAATTGCCACACTGTTCTAGGGCAACTGCACCATTTTGCATTCCTATAAGCAATGTTTGAGAATTTTAGCTGCCCTATATTTACACAAACACTTAATTTTGTCAGTCTTTTAAAATTTTAGCTATTGTAATGTGTCTGTAATGGTTTTGCCTTGTGCTTTTATTTTATTTTATTTTATTTTAAAAGTAGCTTTAGATTACATTAATGTTACATCAGAAATATAGGGGAGAGGATTGTGGGAAGATGGTGGTGGACTAACAGGCAGAGCTGAATGCTCTCACAAAAACAACAGGGAAAGAGCCAAAAGCTCTCCAAAGGACCTGATTTGGGGGTCAGCAGACCAGGACAGTGCTACACAATTCTCAGAAGGGTGAGGGACAAAAAGACGAAGAAGCCAAAACAAAAAATGTGAGTTACCAAGCCCCGGTACGGGCCAGGAAGAGCTCCCCTCTCCCACCCCCAAGATATTAAGCTGGGGTAAAACCCCTGGCTCACTCCAGCCAACTGAGAGGGGAACAAACATCTTCCTCCCTATCATCTGGTTCAAGGGAAAATGGAGGGGAGGTCAGGTGCTTTTCTTCAGTGAATTTGGCCAGCAGAGCCCACTTTGAATCTCCCATCTGGAAATTCAACACAGAACACAGGAAAGCCCAAACTTTCCACCTCTGTGGAAAGGTGCACTAACTAGCACCATCTGCTGGCCAGTCTGGAAAGTTCATGGACAAAAACTGTTCATGCTCTCTGTATCCAACTCCTGGGAGAAAATCTGTGCCCAACTAGTGAGTCCCTGGCCCAATTGTGAAAACTTAAGCTGAGCAATTTTAAAGATTGAGAATAAGTTGAACCAAATATCAAAGAAGAACTGTGAAAAACAAAAAATAGGCAAGAGAGAGAAATTAGCCATCAGAGTAAATTCACCAACATATTCAGATGCCTAGACATCAGCAAAAAATTACAAGCCATACTAGGAAACAGGAAGAGATAGCCCAGCCAAAAGAACAAACCCAATATCCTGAAGAGATACAGGATTTAATACAGTTAACCAGTGGTAATCACACTCACAGTGATAATCACAACTCTCCTAAATCACTTCAAAGAATTTAAAGAAACTATGACTAAAGAAATAAAGGATATTAAGAAGATACTGGGAGAGCATAAAGAACAATGTGAAAGCTTGCAAAAAAAAGTAACAGACCTTATGTCAATGAAAGCACAATGGATAAGATTAAAAATACATTAGGAAAGTGGGTGTGGCTCAAGTGATTGAGCTACAGCCTACCACATGGGAGGTCCCTGGTTCGGTTTCCAGTGCCTCCTGGAGAAGGAAAGCAAGACACAAGCTGGCACAACAGGCAGGCATGGCAAGCTGACGCAACAAAATGACGCAACAAAGGAGACACAAAGAGGAAAAACAATGAAAGACACAACAAAGCAGGGAGCTGAGGTGGCTCAAGTGATTGAGCACCTCTCTCCTACATGGGAGGTCCCAGGTTTGGTTCCTAGTGCCTCGTAAAGAGAAGACGAGCAGACACAGAGAGCACAGAGCAAATGGACACAGAGAGCAGACAGTGAGTGCAAACAATGGGGTGGGGGGATAAATAAATAAATCTTTAAAAAATATATAGGGAAGCAGATGTGGCTCAGGTGACTGGGCTCCGGCCTACCATATGGGAGGTCACTGGTTTGGATCCCGGTGCCTCCTAAAGAAGACAGCGAGCTGACATGACGGGCAGGCGCAGTGAGCTGATGCAACAAGAGACGCAGGGAGGAAAAACATAATGAGAGACACAACAAAGCAGGGAACAGAGCTGGCTCAAGTGGTTAGGTACCTACAACCCACATCCGAAGTCCCGGGTTCAGCTCCCAGTGCCTCCTAAAGAAACGACGAACAGACACAGCAAGTGCTAACAACAAGGGACTGGGGAAAATTTTAAAAAAATACATTAGAGGCGTAAGAGCAGATTTGAATTGCTAGAAGGCAGAATCAGTAATTTCAAAGACAGAACATCTGAACTGGAAAAAACAGGGGAACATCTGAACTGGAAAAAATGAAAAAGATTCTCAGGGAATTGAATGACAACACAAAATGCACAAACATTCGCATTTTCAGTGTCCCAGAAGGAGAAGTGAATGGAAAAGGGACAGAAAGCACATTTGAGGAAATAATGACCAAAAACTTCCCAACCCTTATGAAGGACATAAATATCAATATCCAGAAAGGACAACACACCTGTAGTAGTTTGATATTGTTTATGAATTCCAAAAATAGATATTGGATTATGTTTGTAAACTGGTCTGTTTCTCTGGGCATATTAGACTGGATTGGATACAGAGGTTTCACTTTTACTTGATTAAATAATGATTAAGGCTTTGATTGAGCCATGTCAGTAGAAAGTTGAGTCCCCCCCACCCTTGGTGGGCAGGGACTCAAAGAGAAAATGATATGACAGAAGAGAAAGTTAGAGGTTTGATCCTGGAGCCCAGGAAGTAAGCACACAGGGAAGCAGATATGTGAGGAAAGAGAGAAGGCTCCATTAGATGTGGCAGAGTTCCCGGGAAGAAAGATGAGCCATTTGCCTGACAGTTTATAGCTGGCCTTGTGGAGAGAGCAGAGCAGCTGAACCTGGAGAGAAACAAGCCCCCAGAGAGAGACAAGACTTGTCCCAGCCTACGGCTGAGATTGGAAGAAGCTGGGACCATGGAGCCTTGGGAGGAGGAGGAAGACTGAACCCTCGCAGACATTGCCCACCATCTTGCATCAACACATGGCAACAGACTTTGGTGAGGGAAGTAACTTACACTTTATGGCCTTGTGACTGTATGCTTCTACCCCAAATAAATACCCTTTATAAAAACCAATTGATTTCTGGTATTTTGCATCAGCACCGCTTTGGCTGACTAAAACAGCACCCCAAATAGAATAAATCTGAATAGACCTGCCGCGAGACACCTACTATTCAGAATGACAAATATCAGAGATAAAGAGAGGATTCCGAAAGTAGCAAGAGAAAAGCAAAGTGTCACATACAAGGGAAACTTGATAAGATTAAGTGCCGACCTCTCATCAGAAACCATGGAGGAGAGACGAAAGTGGTATGATGTATTTAAGGTACTGAAAGAGAAAAACTGCCAGCCAAGAATTCTGTATCTGGCAAAGCTGTCCTTCAAAAATGAGGGTGAGTTCAAAGTCCTCATAGACAAACAAAAACTGATAGAATATGTTACCAAAAGACCAGATTTTCAAGAGATACTAAAGGGAGTGCTGCAGCCTGAAAAGAAAAAAACAAGGGCGAGAGAATTGGTAACCAAAAAAGAGCTGGAGTAGACCAGATAAATGTAAAATAACGACATTATAGTATATGAACAATAATTACTCAGTACAACTGGCAAATTGTTCCTGTGATCCATATTCTGTAACTTTTTTCATACAAAATAAACTCTTGCTTTTAATTGAGGAGGACTGGAGAAGAGATATATTTTTGGATACTTCATTTTTCTTTAAATTTTTCTTATTCATACTCTTAAAGTAATCTATCTGGATCAATTATGATTTAGCAAGACTACTGTTGAACAAGATTTTGAGTTTTTCTGCCTCATAAAATTATGAGTTGGCAAATTATCTGCTGTAATTCATTCCAATAAGATGTGAAGAATTCCCGAATAGGAATATAATTATCTAGAAAGAATTATGGCCTAAAAGGAAATTAAATAGCTGAACCAATAATTTATTTCATTCTTAGAGATTATTATGTCCAATAGTTAGAGCTGTAATATAAAAATTAGAATTACGTTATAATTAATTTCTATTATATTTGAATTATTATTTACATTTATAAAGGTCTTTTGCTATGCTATGTATTTTTTATAATTGATTATATTAACTCTAACCTGGCCTTTCACTCTCTTTTAAAATTTGTAATTTATTTCAGTCTATTTTTGTATTTATTTTACAATTTTACAATAAAGGACTTTTTAACAGCTTAAAAAAGCCATTGATTATACACTTTGGATAGGTTGAATGATATGTGAATATATATATATATATATATATATATCAATAAACCTGTTTAATAAAAAAATAAATAATTGTGCAAGAATAGCCAGAAATAGCAGCTAGTACAGCAGGGAAAACAGAGATATTGAGAGGTGAGGAATTTTCTTGTTTGTTTGTCTGTTTTTTGTTCATTATTATTATTGAAATAATGGAAATGCTTTAATAATGATTTAAGTGATGAACGCACAACTATGTGATTATAACAAATACCAATGATTGTACACTTTGGAAAATTGTATTCTTTATTAATATGTATCAAGAAAATTGATTTGTTTAAAAAAATATATAGGGGATTCCCATATACACCACCCCTCCCCCTCCCACACTTTTCCCCATTAACAACATCTTTCATTTGTGTGGTGCATTTGTTACAATTGATGAACACATATTGAAGTATTGCTACTAACCATGGTCTATAGTTTATATTATGGTTTGCACTTTGTACGGCACAATTTTATAGGCTTTGAAAAAATGTATAATGGCCTGTATCTGTCATTGCAGTGTCATGCAGAAAAAGTCCCATGTCCCAAAAATGCCCCATGTTATACCTAGTCTTCCCTCTCCCTCCCCTCAGAACCTCTGGTGACCGCTGCCTTTGTGTCAATGTTACAAGTTCTCCCATTACTAGAATAATAATAAGTCTACTTTAGTCCATAGTTGCATTCCCCCTTATGTTTGTTCAATCCTCAGTCTTGAGGATTTTAGGATGGTGATGACCACTCTGCTTCTGATTGAGAGGGGGTGCATTGTGTTTTAATTTCTTTTGCCTTTTAGCTATTGCATTCATACTTATCGCACGTATACATTTTTTGGTGACATTTCTATTCAAATGTTTTGCCCATTTTAAAAAACTAAATTTTTTATTTGGAACAGTTTTAAATTTACAGAAAAATCACAAAGCTAGTACAGAGATTTCTTATACACCCCATACCCAGCTTCCTCTATTATTAACATCGTACATTAGTGTGGTATATTTGTTACAGTTAATGAACCAATATGAATACATTATTATTAATGAAAGTCTATACTTTATTCAGATTTTCTTAAGTTTTCCTTAATATCCTCTTTCTGTTCCAGAATCCCATCTAGGATACCAAAATACATTTAGTCATCATGTCTCCGTAGACTCCTCTTGGTTGTGACAGTTTCTTAGACTTTCCTTGTTTTTGGTGACCTTGGCAGTTTTGAGGATTACTAGTCAGGTATGTTTTAGAATGTCCCACCATTGTGACTTATCTACTGTTTTTCTCTGACTAGACTGGGATTATGATTTTGGGGAGGAAGACCACAGGGTAAAGTGATATTTTCATCACCTTATGTCAAGTGTACATACTATCAGTATGACTTACCACTGTTGATGTTGACTTTGATGACCTAGGCAAGGTAGTATCCATCAGGTTTCTTACATTATACTTTTTTTTTCCAAATGATATTTTGTATTATTTCATTTTTACACATTTCCAAAATACTTTGTTTCTAAAAAATAATAGGTGACCTTAAGTACTCCTGTGGCCGTTGGGCAGTTTGATGTAATTATGAATTCCAAAAATATAATTGGATCATGCTTGTAAACTGATCTGTTAATCTGGGCATGATTAAGTTATGATTAGGGTGTTGACTGGGCCACCTCAGTAGGGCGTTGAGCCCCACCCCTTGGTGGGTGGGGAATCGAATATAAAAGTCAAGGCAAAGAACAGAGTTGAAGCGGTCTTTGAGTAGCAGTTTTGATGTTGGAAAGAAGGCCCCAGGAGAAGAGAAGCGAGCCGTTCGCCTTATAGTCTACAGCTGACCTTGTGGAGGAAACAGGAGCTTAGCCCGAAGAGAAACGCAGCCCCGGGAAAAGAGGAACCCAAGAAACCTGAACCCTGGGCAAATGTCGGCAGCTGTCTTGCTCCAACACGTGACAATGGACTTTGGTGAGGGAAGAAACTTATGCTTTACGGCCTGGTAACTGTGGACTTCTACCCCAAATAAATACCCTTTATAAAGACCAACCCATTTTTGGTATTTCACGTTAGCACCCCTTTGGCTGACTAATACAACTCCCAACCTCATTATTTCCTTCCTAAAAGTGTCTTTCAGTAGAAGTATAAGATAATACAGCTGAGTATTTGATGCTCTCCAGCTTCCCTTCCTTTAACAAATAATTATGACCGCCAAGTCTGTGCCAATCATTTTGTGCTGTAACAGTGACCACAACACAGTCTACGCCCTCAAGAAAGTCATTGTCTCAGGAGTGGCCAGACAAGGAAAGAGATCATTACAATGAACTGTGACACATGCTTTAAGAGAGGAAAGCTCAAGAGGTTGTAGAAGGATGCAAGGTCTCATTTGTGTGTCAGGGAAAAGTTTCCTGGAAGAAATTACTCCTAAGCAGAGACCTAGGTGAGAAGATATTAGTTTGATTCAAAAAAATAAATAAATTTAAAAAATTTGTATGTATCCAGTACATTTAATTGAGAAATGTATGTATTTATTCATCTGTGTTTACTTTTTAGTTTTTAATTGCTTATATTTTCATTTATTAAAAGTACAAAATAAACTTAAAAAAAAAAAAAGATATTAGCCAGCTATAGCTGGAGAGAGGGTAAAGAGTATTCCAGGCATAGAAAGTGGCTTCTGCAGAGAGCAGTGAGAGAGACCATTAGATATATGTAATGGGTATTCAGGTAGTTTATGAGGATTAAAGCATGGAGCTCAAGGCTTTTTTAGTAGGAGAGTTGGTTGTAGAGGAGTCCAGAACACAAAAACTTTATAAATCACATTAAAGTGTTTAGACCAGGGATTATTTTTGGGGATTTGAGGCAATACTGTCTCCACTATCCCAGGAAGTTTGTGGGTTTTCGTTTTGCTTCTAATGTAATCATGGCCAAGCATTTTTGTATTGAACTAAGTGTTGTTTTATTATTAATTACTTTTATTTCTTCTTCATCTTAAAGTTAGGGAGTTATATCAGTATTATTTTTAAATGATGAACATAGATATATTATATTCTTTATGAATTTCCTTCTAGGAGAGTAAGGTGATGAAAATTACTTTTTATATAAAATTGTGCCTAAGAAGTTGAGAAATATGGTTTAAATCATGCTGAAGGCAATGGGGAGCCCCTGAAAAGGCTTAAGCAGGGGAGTGAGATAATCAGATCTGCCTTTTGGGAAAATCACTCTGGGTGTAATGTGAAGGACAGATGGGAAGAAGCTATCCCAGGCATATGGCGACCAGTAAGATGGTTCTTGCAGTGATCAAGGTGAGAAATGATGGTGACCTGAAATAAGGTATTGGTAATGGAGATAGAAAGAATATAATGATCCTCCTCTTCTCCACGCCTGGATTCCTTAAAGAGTTACTTTTACTTTTCCCAGAGATATTTGTTCTCAATTCCAAAAGAATGGTGAAATTTGAGGCATCCTAAAAGATAATGGAGAAATATTTTGGAGCAGAGACATTCCCCATATTCCTCAGATCATACCTAGTGTAATGGTTAAAAGCCCAGATGTTAAGAGCTTGGAATTCTCACTCTGAGATTTACCACCCTCAACTTTGGGCAGATTGCTTAATTTCTCTAAGCCTCAGTTTCTTCATGAGTAAAATGAAGATATTAATTGTCCCTAACACCTCTGACTATTGTAATTCCACAGGTATAAATATTCACTTCACTTACTTGTTAAACTAGCTAAAAAGAATTTCAAAAGCTAATTTCAGTTATCTTTTAAGTAGTGATATTGGAGTTATATTTAACCATCTACATGATCACATTTGGCCCCATTTGTAACAAATTTTAAGACAATTCTGGCCCTGAACTATCTCAAAATTTAGAAGAGAGTGAAACTTACCTGTTGGCCCCAGGCTTTAATTCAACAGCACATGTTTCCCCTATGTAATTTTTTTTCCTTTTACAGTTTGATATTGGTTTTTTTTTTTCCTATGTAATTTGTTACTATCCTTTGGGACCATGGAGAAGTAGCTTCCTAGAACTTGGGAATGTGGAAATAAGATTTCCTTCTAAGAATAAACTGTAGGATCAGGGCAGAAATATGTAGAATTACCTGAAAGAGACAGGCTGATTCTTAGGCTAACTAAAATATCAATAACTTCATTGGACATATGTTAATATATCTAAATAGATCATTCAAAAAGGCATTGATAAGCCTTGAATTCCTAGATAAAGGGACATATAGCAAAACTGGCAGTACCCATCAAAGATCAGAGCAGGGGAAAGGAAGTCATAGCCATTAGCCTGTGTATTTCTGAGTTTGATGGAGATGGATGGTGGGGTGACAGCTAATGGGTTGCTGCAGACTTTGGTTCTTTTTGTAAAATCTTCTTAACTGAGACTAATGCTGTGGCAGATATTGCTAGTAGTTCCTATTATTTTTTCTCTTTTTTTCCCTTGGGAATAAGACCATTTATTTTTTCACTGGACACAAAGCCATCTAGAATAAAGACTATACTTCTAAACTTCCTTTGAAGCTAGATATGGCCATATGTGTAAGTTCTGATCTGTAATAGATAAGCACAATTCACAAGAAATGCTCTTATAAGGAAAGGCATGCTTTCCTTTATCTCTTCCTTCTTCTTGCTGGTTAGAATGTGTGTGTGGTAGCTGGAGATTGAGTAGCCATCTTAAACTATGAGGTTGGAACTAAGTGTTGAGGATGGCAGAGCAATAAGATAAAATGAGTCTGGGTACCTGGTAATGGTAGAGCTGCCATACTTATCCTGGACTACTTAAACTGGACTTTATTTTTATGAGAGAGAAATACCTTGTTCAAGCTACCAATATTTCAGGGTTTCTGTAACTCACAGCTGATCCTGATCCTAAATAATACACATGCCTTAGGGTCTGTACTAGTTTCATATTGCTGCTATAACAAATTACCACAAACCTTGTAGCTTAAAACAACACAAATTTATTCTCTTACAGTTCTAGAAGTCTGAAGTCCAAACTGAGTCTTAAGGAACTAAAATCAAGATGGCAGCAGAGCTGCATTCCTTCTGGAGACTTCAGGGGAGAATCCATTTCCTTGTCATTTTCAGCTTCTGGAGGCCATCTGCAGTTCTTGGCTCATGGCCTCTTCCTTGCATCATTCCGACCTCTTGCTTCCTTTGTCACATCTTCTACTATCACATTTGACCTCTTGCTTCCCTCTTATAAGGACACTTGTGATTACATTGGGACTATCTGGATTATCAAAAATAATCTTCGCATCCCAAGATCCTTAGCTCCTTAATTTAATCGCATGAGCCAAGTCCCATTTGCCATATGAAGTAACATATTCATAGGTTTTGGGTACTAGGACATGGATATCTTTGAAGGCCATTATTCTGTCTACTACAAGGGCTTTTAACCCAGTTCCACATATTTGATTATCTTTCTTTTCTGTGATTACCAAGCAACATTCTGACTATGATTTGAATTCCCATGTACGCTGCCTATGGGGAGTGAATGCACAGTTCATACAGACCTTGAGGTTTTTGTTCCTGTATCAGAGGTTTGGAAAATATTTTAATGGACATGAAGAGTTGTTTTTATTTTTTAAATAATTAGTATTCATTTATACTTCTGATGATGTAAAAATAAATAAAACATGTTTTTATTTAAATAAAGCCTAAGGTAAAATTGAAATCAGTGTTTTCTTTTTAAATCAACTAATTCTAATGTAACACTTTAAAGCTAAATCAATTTCAGCTGTCATATCAGAGGATAAAATATTTGAAATATCAATCAGCTATACAAAACTCTAAGACACTCTCAAGAACATTAACGTGACTTAGAACTAGCAGGTTCTTTCCACCAAGTGCATCCAGCAGATTTGGATAAGCATTTTCCCAGGGTGTAACAATCTCTAAAACTTTCTCTCCTACACAGTGAAATGACTACAATTTAATATTCAGTGTTACCAACACCTTTCCTTACATAATTAGAAATTAAAGCATAAAGTAGGAAAAACAAGCTGGATTTATTGACACAACTCTGCATCATGACTTCCTGGAAGGTGGGAGTACAGATTTATTCTTACCTCTGAGCTTCCAGGTTCAAACATTTATTCTCTGTCCTCAGCCTGGAATGCCCTTCTTGCTGACCTAGTAAACACCTCTTCACTCTCCAAGATTCATATTAAATAGAATCTTGTTTTAGTTTTCTAGATATTAAAATAAATACTGTACAATAGGTTGGCTAAACAATGGGGATTTATTGGTTCATGGGTTTGAGGGTAGGAGAAGTCCAAACTTAAGGTATTAGCAAGGCAATGCTTTCTCCCTGGAGACTATGGCATTCTAGGACTGGCTGTCAGTGATCGTTGGTCCATGACTTTTCCATCACATGGCAATGCACATGGTGGTGTCTTTCCCTCTTGGGTCCTGTTGACTCCCAGCTTCTGGATGGTCTCCATGGTGTCCCTATCTGAATTTTACTCTGTTTATAAAGGACTCCAGTAACCCAGATTAAAGCCCAATCTGATTAAATTAGGCCACACCTTAAATGAAGTAACAACCTGAAGAGATCTAATTTTCAATGGGTCCACACCCCCCAGAATGTGGACCAATAGCAAGAACATATTTAACTTACCACAAACCTCCTCTGTGAAGGCTTCCTTGACCAAAAGGGGAAATTGATCCTTCCCATCATTTGGGCTAACACTGTACACTCTGCTTTTTTGCAGATATGTCTTCATCTTCCAGTACACGTGAGCTTCTTGAGGGCAGGGATTAAAAATTAAAGTTTGTTTAATTAACATAACATTTACTATGTGCTAGACACTATTCCAAGCAGTATAAAATACTCAGTCAGTTAATCCTCATGGAATCGCATGAGATATGTTATTACTCCATTTTACAGATGCGGAAACTGAAGTACAGAATGTTAAGTAACTTGCCTTTATTTATCTCAGTTTCACTAGCACCTAAAACTGGTACTTAGCATACAATAGGCAAACATTCATTCATTCAATACATTTTTTGAAAAGATTTGTTTATTTATTTCTGCCTCCCCCCACACACGTTACTTTGTGCTTGCTGTCTGCTTTGTGTATTCTTCAGTGTCTGCTTGTCTTCTCTTTAGGCGGCACCAGGAACTGATCCTGGGACCTTCCAGAGTGGAGAGAGGCCATCAACCTCTTGCGCCACCTCAGCTCCCTAGTCTGCTGTGTCTCTTATTGTCTCTCTTCTGTGTCTCTTTTTGTTGTGTCATCTTGCTGTGCCAGTTCTTCGCATGGGCCAGCACCCCGTGCGGCCAGCTCTCTGCTCGGGCCAGCTTGCTTTTCACCAGGAGGCCCCAGGAATCGAACCCTGGACCTCCTATATCGTAGACAGGAGCCCAATCGCTTGAGCCACATCTGCCTCCCAAAATAAATATTTATTGACTGCTTCATATATTTCAGGTACTCTTCCAGGTGATAGGAATACGGTGATAAATAAAACCAACAAAAACCCCTACCCTTGTGGCACTCACATTGTTTGGCAAGTATAGGCTAAAAAAAGATAAGTAATATTGGGAAGCGGGTGTGGCTCAGTGGATAGAGCCCCCGTTTACTATATGGGAGGCCCGGGTTCACGTCCCGAGGCCTCCTTGTGAGGGCACGCTGGCCTGAGCGGTGCGGTGGGCTGATGCAGCAACCTCACGGCAGGAAGCGGGTGTGGCGCAATGGATAGAGCACCCGTTTACCATATGAGAGGCCCTGGGTTCGCTTCCCTGCGCCTTCCCTGCGCCTCCTTGTGAAGGCAGGCCGGCTCGCACAGCGCCATGGGCTGATGTGGCAAGACCTCACAGCAAGGGGGAGATAAGCAGACACAGAGAAGACACGCAGCGAATGGACACAGCAGCACAAGCAGCAAGGGGGGGATAAATAAATAAAAATAAAATAAATAAATCTTTTTTTAAAAAAAGATAAGTAATATAAACATGTATTCTTATAGATGGTGATAAAAACTACAGAAAAAAAAAGCTGGGAAGGGGGAAAGGTGTGTTGGGAAGTTGCAATTTTTGATGAGTAAGTAGAGAAGAGCTCACTGAGAAGCTAATATTTTGAGGGAAGAAGGCAAGGGAGTGAGGCACTTCTGTGGGAAAAGCATCCCAGGAATAGCCAGTGCAAAGATCCTGAGGTGCCTGGAATGTTCAAGGAATAACAAGGGTGGGGAGAGTGCTGCTAGAATGGAGCAGGCAAAGGGGAAAGAAGTAGGAGATGAGGTTAGGTGAGGGAATGGGCAGTTGGCAGCATGTAAGGCTTTATAGGAATTTTAGGACTTGAACTTTTACTAAAAAGATCATTGGAGAGTTTTGAGCAGAGGAATGACCTGCTCTGACGTATATTTTATCAGTATTACTCTAGGTGTTATGTTGAGAATAGTGTGAATAGAGTCAAAGGTGGAAGCTGGGAGAGGAGGTTTCTGCAATAATTTAGGTGAGAGACAGTGGTGATTTGGACCAATGTGGTGGACATATGTTGAAGGTTAAGCTGACAAATTTGCTGATAGATCAGATGTGGGGTGTGAGAGAAGAGGAGTTAAGGATGGTATCAAAGTTTTGACCTGATCAACAGGGAAGACCCGAAGAAGAACAGGGTTTGGCAGTAGGACAGTGGGGAGAGATCAGGAGTTCAGTTTTGAACTTGTTTAATTTGATATGTCTATTAGTCACCCCACTGGAGATATTAAGGAGGCAGCAGGATATGTGAATCGGGAGTTCAGGGGAAAAATGCAGGCTAGAGCTATTAATTTGGGCATAGTTAGCATATACTAGTCATGTTTAAAGACATGATAGTGGTTAGATCACCAAATAAATGAGAGAAGATACCAGAGAAAGGCCCATGAACTGAATCTTGGGATACTCCAAGTTTTGGAGGTCAGGGAGATAAAGAGGATCCAGCAAAAAAGTCAGAGAAGGAGCAGCTAGATAAGTAGGAAGAAGATTAGATAAGTGTGCTTGTAAAAACCAAATGGAAAGTGGTCCTAGGAGGAGAGAGTGATTATATTCTGCTAATTGATCAAGTAAGATGAAGATTGGATGTGTAACATGGAGATCTGGGTGACCCTGATAAGACTGATTTCATTGTGGTGAATTGTATGAATGCCTGACTAGACTGGGTTCAACAGAGAATAGGAAGAGAGAGAATGGAGATGGTTAAGTGTAGATAACCCCTAGGAATAGCTTTGCTCTAACAGGAAAGGGAAAAAAAATGGGGTAGTAGCTGGAGGAGGAAATGGGGTCAACAAATGGTTTTTGAAAGGTGGGGGAAATAATGTTTATATGTTGATGGAAGAGATCCAGTAAAGAATAAGGAAAAATTGATGTAGCAGATTGAGAAGAGAATTTTTGCAGTGATGTCCTCAGGTAGATGAGAATAGGTTGGTGGTGTCTAGTCCACAAGTAGAGCAGTGGCCTTTTCTGAGGGCACAGAGTATTCTACCATAGTCATAGGAAAGAAGCCCAGGATTTGGGCAATGATGCAAATGGTGGTGTTTATGGGAGCACTTTTCTAATTCGTCCTATTTTCCCATTGGATCAGGAAAGGCCCTCGAAGAGAATGAGGATGGGTGGTGAGCAGATTTTTGAGGTTTGAGGAGGGGGAGAACATATGAAATAGTCATTTAGGAGAGTGGGATTTAAAAAAAAAAAGGACCAGAGAAATATAGTATGATTGTCAGCAGCATTAAGGACCCACTTAAGGTTTAGGGTCATAAATTTAAAGTAGGATCTCACAATGTGGTGGTGTTCTTCTCCAGCCACATTTAGATGCATAGATACAGGTATGAACTAGGTGGAAAGTTGCCTTTAACAAGGGTTATTGTTTAATCAAGGGAATATCTCAAAGTGACATTGGGAGTAAGGGGGATAAGGTTACATGCAAAGTGACATAAGTTCATTTAAACTGGGTAAAGAATCGAAAAAATACATACATGAATGATTGAATGGTTTCCCTCTTTGGGATGCATTTTGTCTCCTCTCCATTAATTCAAATCCACTTTATTCTTAATAGCCCACATAGGAACTGCACCACCCAGAGAACATGAGAATAATTTAAGAGGGGCAAATGTTACATCATAGATCATGGTGTGGAGGGATTTTGCTGTTTAAGTTTTCCTTATTGTTTAGATTTCTCATTTCATCAAATATTAGCTTATTTTGGCAGCAAAACACTAACTGCTGTTTAATGCTGGAGGGTGACTCACAGAAGTTTTCACAAACATATAACTTTTCTCCCTCCCCTCCCCTCCCCTCCCGTCCCCTCCTCTCCCCTTCCTTCTGCTAGAACTCAGTATCTTTATTAGTGTCTGGTAAATGATATTTGGATTAATGCTAATTAATGGTGTGTGTCAAGGGGCATGATGGTGAGAGGATTAATTCCCTTTGGGTCCCTATTTGGCTTCAATTTTGTATCCAACAGGCAGAAAGAAAGGCAAATACTTGTACTGTTCCTTGGCCAGGGAAAACAATGTTTGCAATGCAGAGTCTTCTTTAACCAACCAGCCGTTCTTAGGAACCTTCTTACATTAGCATACCTATCATTTCCATCTCCTAAAATGTTAAATATAGCACAAAATAAATGCTCTTTCGACTTCACTCCATATAACCATCAGTTCATGTGTAGCATGGCCATGCCCTGACCACCTCATTACTATACATGGTCAGGGACCTTGGTGAATATGGGGGAGTGTATGTACTATTTTAAAACTAGTGGCCTAAAAATAGTTGTGTACAAATAAAAAAATGTATGATTGCTAAATTCAGGCTTGCCAACCCCTAGAACTCTTAGCCTGGGCGATAACAAAGTATGTCTTGTTCTGTTACCTGTAAATCCTAACCAAGGATTAGGATGGGAAAGGAACCCTATACTCAGGCACTCTTATTCAGACCTGTTGCTCAACTGGGGCAATACCACCTTTTAGGATGCATTTTAGGAATTGTGAGTGGTTTTGCTTACCACAATGATTGAGGGCATGCTACTGGCCTTTAGTGGATGGGGGCCAGGATTGACAGATGTGTTGAAGAGTTCCTTAGAACATAGAAATTGTCCTGCCCAACTTTCACATGTCCTGCAGAGCATCAATGTGGGTGAAAAACCTATTTATAATTACTTGATCATAGACTCTAACTCTGTGTTACATATGAATACAAAGTATATTTTTGATAGTTTGAACATATGCTGAATTTTCCAGGAATGCCCCTATTTATCAATTGAGGGAAGATTGTACATTGTTGGGAATTTTTAAAATGTAATTTTTCATTAAAGAAGTTGTAGGTTTACAGAAAAATCATGTAGAAAATATAGTTTCCATATAGCCCCACTCTCCCAGGGGCGGATGTGGCGCAAATGGTTGGGCATCCGTCTGCCATATGGAGGGACCCAGGTTCGCTCCCCAGAACCTCCTGGTAAAATAAAAAATAGAAGGTGTGCAGGCGAGTCACTGGCCTGCGCACACGCACGGCGAGCCAGGCAGCAAGATGATGATGCAGCAAGGGAGAGACACAGGAGAGAGCCAAGACGAGACACGCTAGAAATCAGAAGTGAGGTGGCACAGGTGGCAGGGTGCCTCTCTCCCACATCGGAGGTCCCTGGGATCGAATCCCTGTGAAGACTGGAGGAGAAGGATGAGAAGAGAAGGCAGGAAACAAACAAACAAACAAAAGACACAGAGGATCATCCAGCAAATGGACACAGAAAGTGGGGGAGGGGGGGATAATAAAGTAAATAAATAAATCTTTTTAAAAAAGAAAAAAAAAACACCACATATCCCCCACCCCACACACAGTTTTCCCTACTATTAACACCTTAAATTTGTTAATTTGTTATAACTGATGAAAAGGATATTATTATAATTCCAGTGTTAACTATATTCCGTAGTTTTCATTAGGGTGCACTCTCTATTGTAGAGTCCTATGGTTTTTCTAAAAAATTTTATTTTGGTAACTGTATTAGGGTTGTCTAGGGAAACAGAATCAACAGGAGATATCTGTAAATAGTATGAGATTTTATAAAAGTCTCTCATATGACCGTGGGGATACACAAGTCCAGATTCTGCAGGCAGGCTGCAGACCAGGGGCTCTGATGAAGTTCCAATGAAGGTCCTTGTTGAGTTTCTGGGAGAAGTTCACTGTCCAAAGACGAGCTGGGAAATTCTCTATGAATGCTGAAATCACTTCCCCTTTTAAGGCATTCAACTGATTGGATAAAATGTCACTCATTGGGGACGGCAATCTCACTGATTGATTGTAGATGTAATCAGCCATCTATGTAGTAAACTCACTGATGACTAAAGTCCATAAATGTCCTTGTATTACAATTAGCCCATTGCTTGCTTGACCAACAACTGGGCACAATTACCTGGCCGAGTTTACACATTAGCATAACCATTGCAGTAACTTAAATACCGTCTAAAATTTCCCATGTTACCCACTTGCAAATGTATAATTCATTGGCATTAATCATTCACAATGTTGTGCTGCTGTTCTAGTTTGCCAAAGGGCAGCCGATGCAAAATGCCAGAAATCTGTTTGCTTTTATAAAGGGTATCTATTTAGGGTAAAAGCTTACAGTTCTAAGGCCATGAAAAGTCCAACTGGAGGCACCATAAGAGGTACTTTCTCACCAAAGTCAGCTGCCTCGTGTTTAAGCAAGATGGCCGACGATCTCTGGCTTTATGTCTGCGTTCCCCTCTGGGCTTCCTCTCTCAGGCTCAGCTGCTCTGCTTTGTTCCTGATTTCAGCTGCAAGCTGGCATAAGTCTTGTCTCTTTTCTGGCCTTCTTTATCAGTCTCGGCTGTTCCACTCTCTTACCGATTTCAGCTGTAAGATAACAGGCAAATGGCTCATCTCTCCCCGGGGCCTCTGTTGTCTGAGACTTATCACATGGCAGGATCAAAAGTGACAGAGCTTTCTCTCCCTGGGTCTGTCTGAGTGAGTGTCCATTTATATCAGACCCTGGAAGGGGGTGGGAACTCAACGAGAGTCTCACCTCACTGATGTAGTCCAATAAAAAGCCCTACAGCAATCTTGACAGGTAATCTAATCAAAGTCCCCTCAGCTGAATTTAATGCAATCAAAAGGTATCATACCCAGAGGAATAGATTAGTTTACAAACAATCTCTTTTTGGAATTCATAAAATAATCTCAAACTGCCACAGCTACCATTACCACCATCCATTATCAAAACTTTTCCATCACCTCAAATAGAAATTATTTGCCAAGTAAGCATTAACTTCCCATAACCTACCCTTACTCTAGTCCCTGGTAAGCTATATTCTAGTTTCTGATTCTATGAATTGTATTGCTCCAATTATTTCATATCAGTGAGATCAAACAGTTTTTGTCTATATCTATCTGGCTTATTTCACTCAACATGATGTCTTCAGGGTTCATCCATGTTGTCTCATGTATCAAAATTCATTCCTTTTTATAGCTGAATAATATTCCATTGTATATATATATACCACATTTTGTTTATCCATTCATCTGTTGATGGACACTTGGGTTTCTTCCATATTTTGGCAATTGTGAATAATGCCACTATGAACATTGGTATGCAAAAATCTGTTCAAGTCCCTGCTTTCAATTCTTTTGGATATAAACCTAGAAGTAGAATTGCCAGGTTATATTGTAATTCTATACTTAACTCTCTGAGGAAGCACCAAATTGTCTTCCACAGCCGCTGCAATCATTTTATATTCCCACTACAATGAATAAGTGTTCCTATTTTGCCACATCCTGTCCAATATTTGCTTTTTTCCATTTTTTTAAATAGTAGTCATTCTAGTGGGTGTGAAATGGTATCTCATGGTGGTTTTGATTTGCATTTCCCTACTGGCTAATGATTTTGAGCATTTTTACATGTGCTTATTGGCCCATTTGCATATCTTCTTTGGAGAAATGTCTATTCAAGTCTTTTGCCCATTTTTAAATTGGGTTGTTTTGTTTTTTTGTTGTTGAGTTGTAGGAGTTCTTTATATATTTTGGATATTAAACCCTTATTGGATATGTGGTATCCAAATATTTTCTCCCATTAGGTATGTTGTCTTTTTATTTTCATGATGAAGTTCTTTGAGGCACAGAAGTTTTTAATTTTGCTGCAGTCCCATTTGTTTATTTTTAATTTTGTTGGTCACGCTTTTGGGGTAAGTCTAACACAAGGTCCTGAAGATGCTTCCCTATATTTTCTTTTCT
>JAQZBX010055799.1:0-18331 GCA_029593785.1 Cabassous unicinctus | reverse complement strand
CCATGCAGAACTGGGTGGGAGAGAGTGTGGTCTGTGGTGTGAACTGTGGTCTATGCTCGATGGCAAGGCCCCAGGATGTGTATATCCATTGTGGGTGTTGTACCACATGGATGAGGAATGGTTGTGTGGGATGTTGTTGGAGGTGTGGGTGGTGGGGAACATGGGAATCCCTGTAATTTCTGAGTAATATTTAGGTAATCTAGGCACATTTAAAAAAAAATATATATATATATATATATAACAAATAACATTTATGTAAACAAATGCACATATATGCATATGTATTTATATATCATTTTACAAATAAAAAAAAAAAGGAAGTATAGATTTAGTTTGGACCAGACAGCCTTATAGGTCATTTTACAGAAATAAGTTTGAGGGTTTGGAAAAGTAGTACAGGAAAATAGAATAAAATAATGTTGGTAACTCTAAGCATGTTTGTTTCTGCCAGTAGTAGGTGGTGTTGACCTCTTTCTTAGTCATTTCTTAGCCCTTCTCTCTCTTCTGCTCCATTGTCACACTTTTTCCATTTGTTTCTCCATGTATGTTACCTACATATGCACAAACATCGTTCTCTATGTGCCAGGCTCTCCATGTGCCCTAATTATCCTGGTATACCTAATGTTTCCCCATAAAGTAGAAACCCTCTCCCTTCTTTTAGGTTAGGAATATTTGACAACCTTCCCAGACACCATAGACTCATAAATGAGTGACCCTTGACAAAAAGAAAGGGAAAGTCTGATTCTGGGAAAGTCATTTCTTTTGTTTCTTTTGCAATCCATGAGTCATTAGAGTCATCCTTTGTCTTTGGACAAAGTACTTTACCCTTAATAACAACCAGAGATCAGCATAACTTAACAAAAAATAAAATTTTCTTTCTGATAAAGGGAAGCTTCTATATAAAGAATTTGAAATAAATTTTCCTAACCTGTAAAAAATGTAAATGACAAAATTCCTTGACATAGATTTGGTTTAAGGAAGAAAGAGAGGGAAAGATAATGCAGAAATACCCATCTTGTTCTGCTAAATATCAAGAAGAAAGACCTTTATATATCAGTATGAATGATTCTTGGAGATATGGAGTAAGAGACCAACATATATGCCCTTATTCAGGAATTCAACCCATGCGATAGCTCAAAGGCAGGCCCATCTACAGCTGCAATGAGCTCAGAATTCATTGCAGAATTCAGTTAATGTGTGGAGAAAATGGGTATGAGAAACAGGCCACTTCCCAGTGGGTGGTTTCACAGCTGAGTGTAGATGCTGTTAAGGTTGAGATGGAGCTTGAAATTTGCACTAGATTGGGGTGGGTGGAAACTGAAAATAGGTTATCAGATTTAGAATGGACAGCAGAGAGGCTAGTAGGGAGTCATACCCAAACTCCCTCTCCCTGGGAGCATTTCCTCTGAACAAAGACTTTGCAAACTATGTGGTGGACATTTTGGAGTCTATTTCCTCCTACAAACATTGTCATAATTACTGTAATATAGTTGCTAAAAATATGCTGTACTTATCAATTGCCAAGCTTTCTTCTATATACTTTATTTACATTCATTTATTTAATCCTCACCAACATGACTAGATACTATTGGTATTAATTTTTATAGATACAGAAACTGAATCACTGAAGGTTTAAGTCACTAGTCCCTGATTGCACAGCTAGTAAGTGGCTAACATTCTTATGAACTACGTCCTGTCAGGATGCTTTAGGAGGCAAAATATCATTCTCCAGAACTACAAGTGTTTCTTGGTCACAGTCTCCTTTTAAGAAATACGGTTGCTGCATCTCTTGGACCCCTCCCCAGTGCTCTGCTCTGTAGTGGTCTCACATCAGGGAAGAATTCAGGTTCTGGGATTTCTCCTTATTACTGATACTTGTCAACTCTCATAGAGAAGTTAGATGAGAGCTTAAAAATATTCTCTAAACATATTTTGGTCTAATTCTAAGTGTTCATGGGAAAATACTTTAATACCCTTTTGTAGGGCAGAGACTCATTACTTTTGGTATGATGTCTCAGGAAGTAGACATCATCATCTTGAAGCATATATAATCTGAACAGACACAGGTTCACTTTGTCATTCACTCCTGATTAAGGCCTCATGCCTGCATCCTAAGATCATGGGCTCCTTAAGAAAATAATCATTCCAATATAGAGAAATGCCCATGTGACCATGGCTGAGCCCTTCAATGGACCATAATGTGTCAGTCTAAGGCAGGGAAGGTCACAGTTTCTGTGGTGACCCTCCATGATAATGTACCCAGGCAAAATGCTGACGACCATATGGCTTCAGGGCTATAATTGTTTTCACTTACTTCTCTTGGGGTGCTTAGATTCATGCTTTTCTAACTTGTCTCTTCAAAAGCTTTATTAGCCATCATGCCACTGCTTCTCTTTTGACAATCTCTGTCATGTTTCTGAGAAACAGCCTCACTTGAATAAAACTTTACTGCATAACATGGCAAATATATTAATGAAACCTAGAAAGAACTAAATTGTCTACAGAAACTAAAGTACGATCATTTGTTTTTACTGACAGACTTAGTGAGTTTAAGGAATATTTTCCAGCATCAACAAAGAAATTTGTTCACTTCCTTTTCAGCATTTAAGGTTATATCCTAGTGCACAATATGAATTCCTGAGAATGAAAAAAAAGGGATGCCACATTGGTGAAGATGCAAAAGAAGCATATTTGTACTTAATCAATTATTGGAACTTCTAGAGTTGAAAATATTCTTATTGTTTAAATAAAAAATTATTGAAGTGTATCATTTGTATGTGAATATACATAAAAATAAATATCTGGTAAAATTTGTGAAATTACAAAACTAACATGTATATCATCATACAAGGCTCCCATACATCTGCTCACCACCACCAACTTTCACTGTTGTGCAGAATCAGAAAGAACATAGTCAAAATGTTACTAACTATAGTCTATATCTTACATTTGGTATATTTTCCCCCAACCCACAAAATGATTACCCTATATTAGTTTTATATATTTGTTATCATTCAGAAGAAAACCTTCTCATATTTTTCCTGTTAACCACTGTCAATCATCTACCACTGGATTCCTTGTGTTATAAAATCCCATGCTTTGTAGAATCCATTAAATGTATACACCCAATGACTCCTATTTTCATCACAGAGTTTTGCTGTCATCAGCTCAGTCAATTTTAGAAGCTTTCATTATTCCAAAAGGAAAAGTCCCATACTCCCATATCCACCATTACTGTTGTCACTTAGTATTGAAATAAAATCATTTTGCCATTTCTGCAAAATATTGCAATGTTATTGTTCACTATCATCCATATATATGTATTTTCCCATGTATCTCCATATTATTAGCACTTTGTAAAAGATGAGCTTTCCTATATTTATATTATTAACCAAATTATTTATCCACAACAGAAATTGCTGTTATGCATACTCTAGATTATTGTCTAGTTTCCTTTCTTTTTACATTTACTTCCACATACTACCACTTTCACCCACAATCGCATTTATAAATCAGCAGTGTTATACCATGATAATGTGTTATTCTCAATTCTATCCATTTCCACATATTTTCAATTAATCTTATTAATAATGCTATATACATATTAAGCATCAACCATTCTCAAACAACCTTCTCTTTCCTAGTAAACTATGTTCCAGAGTTTACCTCTGTATGTTTATTCATCATATTTAGTTCATATTAGAGAGACCATATAAAATTTGTCTTTTAGTGACTGACTTATTTTACTCAATATAATATCCTCTAGGTGCATCCTGATTTCATTTATTTACAGCTGATATGTATTCCATTTAGGGTATATATCACATTTGTTTACTTATTCATTAATTGATGGACATTTGGGCAGGTTACTTATTTTAGAAAGTATGAATAATGCTATGAACATTGATGTGCAAATGTCAGTTTTTATCCTTGCCTGCAGTTCTTCTGAATATATTCCTAGTAACAGTATTACTGGATCATATAGCAGATCTATATTCGTCTTCTTTTGGTACTGCCAAACTATTTTAATACACGAGTTCAGCAATGTGATGGAATACAAGATTAAGATGCAAAAATCAATAGCATTTCTATATGCTACTGATGAGCAATCAAAGAGGAAATTGGAAAGAAATATCAATATATAATACTGACTAAAAGAAGCAAATACATAGGAATAAACTTAAGCAAGAACATAAAGGACTAATATTCAGAAAACTACAATTCATTGTTAAAAGAAACTGAAGAAGACATAAATAAATGGACATTCTGTGTTCATGGACTAAATATCAAGATGCCAATTCTACAAAAAATTATTTACAGAATCAATATTCCCCCAACAGCCTTTTAGACAGAAATGGAAAAGACAATTACCAAATTTATTTTTAAAAGGTAAGAGGCCATGAATAGCCAAAAATACTTTAGAAAGAATAACAAATTTGGAGGACTCTCACTTCCTGACATTAGAGCACATTACTTAGCGATGGTGATAAAAACAGCATGGTAGCGGAATAAAGATAGACAGGTTGTCCAATGGAAAGAAATAGAAAACTCAGAAATGGACCCTCACATCTACAGTCAAGTGATTTTTGACAAGGTTGCCAAGCCCACCCAGCTGGAGACAGAACAGACTATTTCAAAAGTGGTGCTGGGAGAACTGGATATCTATATCCCAAAGAAAGAGAGTACCTCTAACTTAAAACTTACACAAAAATTAACTTAAAATGGTACAATGATCTAAATATAAAAGATTCAACCATAAAACTCCTAGAAAAAAATGTAGGAAAATCAACTTCATAAGTCCCTCTGCTCACATAGTTCCCATCGATAGCCCAATTTCCCCTGCCTGCTTGAAGGAAGTCTGTCATGGAGCTAATGAAGACATTTCTGGATGTCAGATGTCAGGAAAACTTTTCAGTCCCATCCTTCACCCAACCACCATTCTTCTCTGCATAGCAATGCATCTGACCTGACTCTTTATCATCTGTCTACCCAAGTCCAAGGTCTAGTTACCAGACATGAGGTCATCTCCCAGCCTTTCCCAGCCTTGAATTCAGCCCTAAATTTACTTGGCTAGAAAGAGGACTCCAGAACCTGAACACAGACAGGAACTGTGACCTGAGCAAGATTCTGAATTTTCTTCTAGAAAGAAAATATTGGGGAACGGGTATATTTCACCTTGAGGTTAATGCTGACAGTGACAACTGAAGTCAGGCTTCCCTGTCACAATAGAAATGATATCCAAAGATATTTGCCACTTTATATTTCTTTTAAAGTTTGAAAACTTTTGAGTACACTGATGTCTGCTGTCAAGTTTTTTCTTCTACTCTCAAGAATCTTCCTCAGCTGAAGGACTTAAATCTAGAAAAGAATACATTTAAAAATCTATTTGAGATCTTTGGCCACCACTCCTATAGACCTAAAAAATGAAGTAAGTGACACCAAGTTTACCTTGTCAAGAGAACCCTTGAGTTGTGAGAAGGAATATGTCTTAGCTTGTCCAGGCTGATAGGACACATACCAAAAACAGTAATTAATTGACTCATGTTTTCTGGCACTACAAGTCTGAAATCAAGATATGGGCAAGACTAGGTTACTCTGAGATTCTGTTGCATTCCAGAAATCCACTTTCAGCTGGCACACTCTCTCTTTCATGAGTTTCCTCCTCTGATTTCCAATAGCTTATAGCTTCTACTGATGGACTGTGTGTAAATTCCCTCTGCCTTTAAAGACTCCAGTAATATAGATTAAGGCACAACTTGATTCAGTTGAGACTCACCTAAATAAGATCTTCCATGACCCATTCACAAATAAGTCCACACTTTAACTAATGATCACATTTTCAAAGGTCCTGTTTACAAATGGGTCTGCATTAATATGACCATCAATATCAGCCAAAAGATGAATATGTTTTTTGGTGGATATGATTCAACCCCCAACCATAAAAATTGATATGCTGGTTTGGAGGCAGTCAAAAAACTGGGAGTCAAAATCATTCCTGGGGCAGAACCTCCCAAACACACAGGGATCAGTGGAAATGGGATTATGTTTAACCTTTGGTCAGAAAAGGGGAGGAAAGTGGTGTTGTCCAATCCTACTGTCAACTAAAGGTTGATGAGTCTATATTACTGTGCATATCCCTTGGATGAGAAGGTTTATCCTTTGTCATCTTCCCTAATGTGTGAGGCTATCTCCTGTGACAGTGCAAGGCATCATGGTGTGAGATACAGTGTAATTTGGAGAATGTTAAAATTAAGGGATACGGTAGAATGTCTTTGCCACATTGAAGAAGTAGGACTGGACACTAATACTGTCATTACCTCAAATTTATTATGGCCATGCCAAGTACTTGTTAGGTCCTCATCTTCTACCACTAACCAGTGTCCTTTCCCTGCTATTGGCTTGCTGTCTCCGTCTCTCTGTCATTGTTTCTCCCTCTGCTTCTCTCTTGCTCTCATTCTCTTTAGGACCAGTTTATTTATGGTGAATGAGTGGCCTAGCCTCACACATTTTCAGCTGGTCCTTATGGCCAAGAATAAGGATCTTCAGTCTTAACATGTTGGTAAGATT
This sequence comes from Cabassous unicinctus, assembly GCA_029593785.1. Lineage (NCBI taxonomy): Eukaryota > Metazoa > Chordata > Mammalia > Cingulata > Chlamyphoridae > Cabassous > Cabassous unicinctus. The sequence goes on along the minus strand of JAQZBX010055799.1, from coordinate 11,764 downwards.
AAGGGTTTGAGTTTGAATGATGTTTCCCAGGAAACATCAATGGAAGTAATAGTAAATGTAATAACAGCCAAAAATTAAATAGTGCCTAAACTTGGAGGCAAAGAGGTTTAGTAACTTACCTAAGTTCACACATACAGTAAGTGGTGGGCCATCACATATTTTTATTTAATTCTTCACACCAACCTGACATATTATACAATCAAAATTTTGGTCATCCCAGTGCTCACAAGCTACCCCTTAGAAGCTGATCTGGATAGGTTATATATTCTCTCCTGCTTTGGAAACAGATCCCCTGGCTTTGACTCTAACACTGTCTCTAAAAAGCAGCATGGATTTCACCTTTGCTCTATACTTTAACAAAACATGCACACATACCAAATACCTAGCACCTGACATTGATCTCTTTATTTTATATGTTTTATCATAATTTGTGACATCCCCCAAATTCCATAAAGCAGTGGTGCTCAACAAGAGCAATTTTGCCCCAGAGAACTTTTCACAATGTCTTGTGATATTTTTGTTATTAAAGCTGATGGGGATGTTCATGTGGATAGGTATTTGGAGTTTTGCTACCAGGAATGCCAAAAACATCCTCTAATCTTGAAGACAGCAAAAGAATAATCTGATCCAAAATGTCAGTAGTGCTGAGATTGAGGAGCCATCACATAAAGGAAGGAATCTTCTGTTCCTGTCCCACGGATTAGCTGTGAATTGAAGTTGGAGAAGAGAAATGGAAGCAAAAATTAATAACAATGCCCATCCCAGCTCCCTCTGCTTAAGTACAGGCCCCATCTCCATTTAAATGACTCATAGCTGCTAGAATCTTGAGACAGGTCTGTCCTGACAGCCTGTAGACTGCCATCTTCTTAATCAAAACAGATGACTGGTTCTTTGCATACGCACACCTCCAACTCATGCCCAAACATTAATATTGACTGTGCAAGGTACTTTCTTGCCTCTTCCCTTGCCCATATCCAAAGACCCAGAACCAACTTTTCCCCAGAAATCTTTTCCACATAGCTATCTGACACTCTAATAAAAGGGCTTGGTATGGGAAATACATTTGCAGTCATGGAAATTAATCTCTGAGTCGTAGGACAGAGAAAATGGTCATCTAAAACCACATGCTAAGTGCTTGAGTGAAACTGGAGGGTGAGAAACTTTTTGCTGGGGAAAAAGGAAAAGGGACAAGAAGCTCACCCCTATCTAAGGACTATGGATAATATTTTTGTCCTAGACACTGATATCTAAGGATTGAGACATTTTCCCCTTTGTGTTTCTCATAACAGAGAGTATTGTCATCCTACTGCTGCTCATTATGGGAAATCTCCTTGACAATAAAGAACATTCAGCTGCTACAAATTTGGGCTTGAGACTAATTCTGTAGCCTATAGATTCTCTGGTAGGTGCAGCAAAAACTTGACAATGGGGAGTGTGAGAAAGCAGCATGTAAAGTTGGACGGAAAGTGGAAGGTGAACATGTGATTTGGACTCATGTTATAATCTCCCCAGGCACACAACTCCAGGGGAATCTGGGACATGGGCTCTTGTGCTGCCCTCTTTCTTATCTGATTGCTGGAGAGTTGTGCAGCTCAGATGGGTCTGTTAGTTCTCTGAATACCCAGTGAGTTTTTCTTGACCCTCACTGAAGCCATTCTCTGGAGCTTACACATCTCTCCTACACCACCCCAATGTGACAGAAATATTTCTGTAATTGAGTCAAAGGCCTCAAGAGACAGAGACATAATATCTCAGAGAGAAGGAAACTTTAGAGAAAGTATGGAAAGGCTCTGCCTCATTGGGAAATTGGGGTTCTTTTCTCTGATGCTCTCCTGAGCTTCAGAGTGTGTTGATTTAGAGCTCATCAGGTAGCAGGTGCTCACTTTGTTTTTCTAATGCCTGCTGCCTCTGTGTCAGCTTTTGTCCTGTGCTGTTTGTTTCTGTATCTACCCTTCTTCTTTAATGTACAAATTGAATCCTTGTCCATTCCTCCTAAGACATCTTCTCAGTGAATTTTTCTATTTACCAATTTTCAAATTCTTGGATTTCCCATTATCCACTGTGTTTAATGATAGCAACTCCTTTTTCTCCTCTTCTTTTTGTAAACATTTTTCATTGCATTCTCCACAAATGGAATAAGAGACCTCTCATGATTTTATTGACCTGAGTACTTCACTGTGAAATGTAGGGCAGCGGAGAAATGATAATGGAAATTTTGGTCAAGCTCTTTCTTCTCACAGACTCTTTTCTCTACAACATGGGGACACAATATGCTTACCTCAAGGAAGGGTCTCTCCTAGCAACCTGAGGCAGCCTGGATCTACTGTCTATGTTGCCTGGTTCTCTGAGAGACCTCTCCCTGACCTCAGGCACTCACATTCTCACCAACACTGTGTACCAAGCATTTCAAGTTCTCAATTTAATCTCCCCTCCTTTCCTCAATATGTCCCATTCCCTAGAATTAAGACTCTAATATGCTGCTTTTGCCCAGCCATATTTGCCCCATATACATCAGTCAGGAATGGACTCTGTCTCAAAGCAGTGGGAATTGTTTTGGGTAAAAAGTACAAATCCACAAAAATTTCTTTAAACCCAAGCACAGGAAAAGATAAGCAGCTAAACTGGGCACTGAATGCCTCCATGTGAGAAAGCAGTGTGATGTCTCTCTTTTTTGGGGATGAGAAGAATACGCCCTCAAGGATTCTGCCATGCATGGGGACTAAGGACAATTATTATGTGTGAAACCTCTGTTCTAAGTGAGACACCTTCCCCATTGGTGCCTCACTTAGCAGTCTGAAGCATTGTCCTCCCACTCCTGCCTGTCATGGGAAATCTCTCCTCTGCACTTAAATGTGCATACCTGCAAGATTTGTGTCCAGCCTAGCTTCTAAGCACACAGTTTCTGGAGTCAAATTGCCCAAGTTCCCATCCAGACTCCACATTACAGAAGTTTAAATATGCTTCACAAGCTTTCTTTGATTCATTTTTCCTGTCTGTAATTGGGGATAATAGTCATACCTACTCTAGAATATTGTTGTTAAGAGAAAATAAGTTTCTACATGCAAAATGGGTAGCTCATAAAAATCACTTAATAAATATTAGGTATAAATATTAGGCTTGGAAATAAAATTACTTTTTAGCAAACCTGAGTATGTTGGTCTAAAAATATCATACATGTTATGGGTGAGAACTTTGCCCACGATTTCAAAAAAGCCTCCTGCAGTGCAAATGCATCAGAAACATTGTTGGGCCAGAAATTTTCATGTATTTGAAAAGATGCAGTGGAAGCTCAATGATGGATATCTGACTATAAAGTTGAACTGTAATGATACTGTGTGTGTAAGAGTACCACAGATTGCCATAAATTTTCAGGGGAAATGCAATACAGCAGAGAAGGAAGGGAGAAGATGCAAACACAGCTTATTAAACATTTGTGGATAAGAATGAAACTAATGGCCTAAAAGAACTCTTCCTAGAGAGCAATGACCAGTCTTTCAATCTCAGGTCACAATATGGGAAGCCATGTCATCCACCAGGAAGAACTGCTCAGATATCAGTGCAACTGGGAGAACTGCAGCTGGGTGAGTCTTATACTCACCATTAACACTCTCTCCTTGCCTCTTGCCTCCAGCTGCAGACATCCCAGCACTCAAAAGACCTAATTGCTTCTTGAAATGAACTGACTCCTCCAGATGTGTCCTTTAGCAAATTTGGTGGCATTATTAATTGACCTCACAAATTTCTACATTGACACAAACATCTTCAACACCACTCAGATGGCTATCTTGGGACAAATTCCAAACCTAGGCTCTTTCCTAGAAGCCTCTTTAACTCCACAATAACTTAAAAAAAGAAATCAGTGAGCACTTGGCCCTGCAAAATGGCGTTATCATGCTAAGGACAACCCCATTCTAAGAAATCCTGGTATAGGACACTCTATATTTTGCAGCCTATTTTAGTTTGCAGGAATTGCCCTACTAAAAAGAGCACTTCTTAACATCTTCATCTCACTCCAAAAAACCTGGAACTCCACAGTACAGGCAATAGGAAATCAACAAAAATCCCTTAACAGCTTAGCTGGTGTTGTCTTACAAAATAGGTGAGCCTTAGATATCCTCACAACTGAGACAGGAGGAACCCGTGCCTTATTAAATGAAACCTGCTGTTTCTATATAAATACTTCCAGACAGGTTGTCAAAAACTTATTATTGTGTGTGAAACCTCTGTTTCCTAAAAGAAAATATAGAAATCATCAAATGAGCCAGGGAAAACATTCTAAGCAACACCTCCTGGCTTGGAACCCTCTTTTCTTACTTCTCTTCTCCACTTCATGTCACTCTCTTATCCCTCCTAACCCCTCTCATATTAATCTTATTAATCCTTCTCCTCAGGCCTTCCCTTGCATGACTCCTAACCAGTTTTTTTCACAGAACCATTCATGCTATGATCAATCAGGCCATCAGTGACATTTTTCTCATACAGCAAGCTCACCACTACCAACCCCTGGCATAAGACAACAGTTAAGGACAGCTCTATGCCCCAGTCATCAGGAAGAAGCTACATAAGACAGATCATCATCCTTTTCCACAGCAAAAAGAAATAGAGTCTGGGATGATAACACCTAGGATGCAGGTGGAATTACAAAGCTGATACGAGTTATCACATCCTGACCCTGAAACTACAAGGCTAGAATGAATCATCACAACCTAGCAATTTGTAGCGTAGCTCCAGAATGAGCTATAAAAATCCCCTTCTCTTACTCCCTCAGGGCTATACTCTGTCCAGACTCATCCCACCTGCTACACTCTCTCTCATTAAAAGCTTTGCTTAAACTGACCTTGGTTCCTGGTTTGATCTCCAAGATGCCTCCCTTCTTGGTTTCCGCTCAAACTTAGTTTTTTTCTCCACCATTCAGGCCAGAGTCTGTTCTCAAGTATCTGTTGGTCCTGGCCACATTTTCACATCCCTGGCTTGCAGGGTGACAGTTGAGTAGGGTTCTGTGTGCCTGCGGGGCCTGTGTCTCTCAGTCAGGAACAGTGTATGTCTTTCCTTGATTTTAAGAAACATTTGTGAGGGATATTGCCCAGTATGGGTTTCTAATGTTTCCAAGTGATTGTACATAGGTATGTATCTTTGCTGGGAATACCACTGAAAGGATACTATGTTCTCCCTGTATATCAAATTGGTGAGCCAGGGAGTTCATAGTATCCAATTGTGCTATTACTGGTAATAGCAACATGATTCTTGGGCTAAGTTGTAGCCTAGCAGGCTTCTTCAAAGATTTATCTTTTCCTTTTTGTAATGAGTATTTTGCAGGGACATATTTGAGTTTATATGAATATCTTGATACTTCTCAAATTTTACCCAATAGATTTAGCATGAATTGATAATTCTTGATGGAGGCAATTATACCATAATGTTTGCAAAATATGATTTTCAAACTCAATCATGCCTCTCCATTAGATGGTGGGCATTCTACTGAAACAAAGACCTTTGTCTTCTCCCTCATTTATTATTTAGGTATATCAGCAGGTTCATTGGTGATAAGGATGATAGTAGTAATGGCAAACCACTTTAAAATTCTTTTAGTATTTGGCAGATATTTTGTTTACAGGGATTTCTGAGGATGGGAAAGCCAGTTTTGGAGGTTTGGTATATATTTTAATGAAATAAATAACTACTATTTTATTAATGGATGTAAGAAACCCATGGAGGAATTTCTATAACAGACACAGCCAAATAAGAATCTATGAATAGTTTTGATTTGACAGTAGACCTGTCTTTGTTTAAAATTTCCAAACTAATAAAAAGGATGCTAAAGGAACAACAACAACAAAAAAAAACCCTTACTCTGTTAATATTTTATACTTGGTCAGCTATTTTATTTAGAAGGTTATCAGTGAGAATTCCACAGTTAAACTGGTTTTGGAATAGTTTTAAACAGAAGAACCCATATTATTAAGATGTGAATTTACTATTGATATAAACATGCCCAAAGACTTTATCACCAATTTATTTCTCAGTATGGTTTTCATTTCACAGGATTGCTGTACAAGGATGGATATTTAAGAGGTATTTGAAATTCTTTTTAATGAAATGAATTTCTGGTGTTATCTTACAAATGAAGATACTAACGAGATTAACTACAATCTCTTTCAAGCCCTGCCTCTCAGCAACAAATTTGTTTTAAGGGACATTTGTGAAAGAGGAAGCTGGCATCATGATCTTATAATACCTAATACATAGCCATGTTTTAATTTACTAATTATAATGGAATATAAAATTTTTAAAAAAAACAAGTTTAGAGAACAATCTCAGGTTTGACCAGGGAAGGAAAGTACAATTACATTTGGAAGAATTTCCATGAAATTTTCAGTTAGTTATGATAGCTTTCATGGTTTTATTTCCTCATAAATGATACTCTTGTGTCTTTAATGAGGACATTTATGTCTGAACATGTTAAGACATTTGCATGCCAAGGCAGGAGTTTGTTGTGGAAAATTTCTTTGGAAAGAGGATCTCAATCTGCAATATGAAGAGGTGAGAAGCATCTTTGAATAACTATAGCACAGGAATGCCACTGATAAAACACTGCATGTGATGAAGGAGGGAAAATAGGAAATTCTGGTCTCAGCCACCTGGAAGCAGCAATAAACATAAGGTCATTCAGGATTCTGGAGAAATCCCTGAAGTCCTCTTTCTGGAATTTATTATTGTCCCAAGTGTAAAAACAACAGCTTCCTGCTAAACTGGTAGGGATGTGTCAGACCAAAAAAGACTCATACAAGTCTAGCTTGGTGAGTAATGACATTTATTTAGGGGGCTTATATGGGATCTTCATCTTTGGTAGTGGGAGGATGAGATGGTTCCAAACCTAGTCCTGGCCTAGTCTTCATAATTGGTGGCAGGAAGAGAGAAGAGACTTCCCAGGTTTGATATCCACATTCACTGCCAGAGGAGGGGGTTCTTTCATGGGGCATGTCAACCTGCAGCAGGGGGAAAGGAGTTGCTTTTCAAGGAATGAAGCAAACTGCTCATGAATCAAAAGGTCAAGAAACAGATCTTAAAGGAACAGATGTTTTCTGCAAGGCAAGAAGGGCTTATCGATATTGGGGTGATAATAGGGGTGATAAGGTAGTTTGGGGAAGAAAGATGCCATAGCAGTCTTCTGGAAAAGCAGGTTAGAATCCTAGTGCAAGATCCAGTGATCAGTCACCAGTCACAGGGGCTTGAAATTTGAACTATTTAGGGATCATGCTACTATTTGGAGTGGGGGAAAGATCTGGTAAGGTTGAGGGAGAAAATGCAAAGTTATATATGCTGCAACTATCCAGAACTCACCCCCACTCTCTTGGAGGTGATTAAACAGTCCAGGCTAGGGTGGGACATGGGCAGTGAGGTTCCTTGAAAACATGCACACCCACAGTGATGTGCATTGGGTCACAGGTCAGCCCACAGTGACTGGTATATTTAGTGGCTCTGAGAATCACAGTGGGGCTTTGGGTGATGTTATCTTTCACCTGTGTGTGAGCAGACAAATTACTGATAACAGGAATTAATACAAGTTCAATTAGGCCTATGCTCCTTGAAGCCCAGCTTGTGGCAAATTTGTGCCATCACTAGGGAAAATTTGGGTCTTGGCTGAGTATAATTGTTACCAAGATGAACCTCTTGTAGAGAGAGAGTGGTTGTGTTCACGCCACTTGAAACTGGGTGGACTCTGTGACTGCTGTGGACAGTAGAATAGGAAACAAGACTCACAATGCTGGTTTGTAATTCAGAAGGTGAGAAACTGGCATCTTCCACTTCCTGTCCCTCAGATCACAATTTTTGGGATTACTGAGCCACATGTAAGGAGTCTGATCACCCTGAGACCATCATGCTGCAGTGGCCATTAGCATATGTCTGGTTGACAGGACCAGTTGATCTCAGCCTTCAAGTCATCCCTCCTGAAGCAACAGACATGTGAGTGAAGCCATCAGTACTTATAAAACCTGAGAAGATACAACTTAAATTCCACCAAGTGACCCTGGTTCAAGAGAATCATATAGAAGAGTCTTTATATTCCTATGATTATTCTTGGTAAAATGGGATATTGTACACAGTCAATGTCATGAATAATCGAAATCTATAGAAAAAACATGTATATATGATAATGGCTGATGATTTGGTCAATTATGTTTGCTCTAATAATACTTCAGTAATAAATATAAATCTCATTAACAGTTATGAAGGAAAACTGTGAAACAAGTTCCTAATAGATCAGTGTATACATGCATACACACATTGTATATGTATATATATATAATAGTTAATATATAAAATTTACTTAGAACATATAATAAGTTTTCTGAGAAAATGTTTACCAATGATTATCACATAGAATTGGGAATGGGATGTCATGTATCATTGAGACTTTAATTTTGACTGTACATTCTTTTCATTTTATGGTGCAAATTCTTTGTACTCTAAAAAACTAAGAGTAAGATTTAGGGAAAATCCAGAGAGCAAATGAGGCCCTGGAAATTCCATCTTCCCCTGCCCTTAAATGGATGGCTTCATGAAGTATAGCCCCAGAATCCCTATTCCCTTAGTAAAATGGCTCTATTCCCAGCTTGACACCATGATAATTCACACCAATATCCTTGGACATTCTCTAAGAAAACTTCAGGATTTATCCACTCATGCCATGTCTCTTCCAGAAGTCTGAGCCTTCACAGTCATTCATTAACATATAGACTCACCCTCCACAAAGAACTGTGCATCCCTGAATCTGACCTCACCTCTCTGTCCCTGCCTCCTAAACTTTCCACAGTGACTTCTTTACTCCTCTATCAGCAATTACTGAGGGCTCTTGTCCTAATCACTGTCATTTTTAATGTCTTTTAAAAAATATTTATTTTATGCATCCTCCCCCACCATTGTCTGCAGTTACTGTCTGCTCTCTGTGTCCATTTGCTGTGTGCTCTCTGTGTCTGCTCATCTTCTCTTTAGGAGGCACTGGGAACTGAACCTAGGACTTCTATGTGGAAGAGAGGTGTTCAACCACCTGAGCCACCACAGCTCCCTGGTTTGTTGTGTCTCTCATTGTATTTCTTATTTGTATCTCTTTTGTTGTGTCATCTTGTTGTGTCTGCTCACCATGCCTGCCAGCGGTACCAGCTTACCTTCTCCAGGAGACACCAGGAACCAAACCCAGGACCTCCTGTGTGGTAGGCAGAACCCCAATCACTTGAGCCACATCAACATCCCTTGTTTTTCCTAAGAATTGTCATTTTCCCATTGAGTGGTAACAAACTACACTTATGGATTTCCAGTGCACACTGCAGAATCTCTGAGGCCACTCAAGGAAATTCAGTCACACATCAATGAATAATAGGTATCAAGTGTCAAGATTACCAAGGAATAGAGGGAAAGAGGGAGAAAGCTTTTCAAGCCTAAGAGACCCAAGAATGGTCTTTCTCTTTCAAATGAAGCCAGTCACAGAAGAAAGGAAAGAAGGGGCTCATGAGTTTCAAGTTGGAGGGATGTGAGACCGTAAAAAAGAAGACCTTCCTCAGATACTGAGCAGTCCCTCACTTTCCCTCCATTTTTGACCTACTTCTGCAGCTAAACTCTGACCCCAAACTCCTGGTAAGGTACGAGGTGACATTTACATAGCATACAGTGAGAATAGTGGCAGTGGAGTGGAGTGTGTAATATGGTTCAGTGGAAAGAAAATAGGATTATTTAATCTGTCCAGCCCTACTCGCCCCACAGTTGTCCTCAAGAATGACATAATACTGGTAACAGACCTTTGAGAACTTCCTTTGTGAACAAATGTTCTAAGTTACTATGTTTTGTGATTTAAATATTACCTCAGTGTTGCTAGCCTCTCAGTGGATTCTGGTAATTGTGACTAGGCACATTATTATAGAGAGTTTCTTAAAATGCAAATTTGTTTATCTGTGAGAACAGATAATTCCCTGATTCTATGCTTCTGTAGTCAAATCACCTATCTTTGTCTTGTTTTCTCATATTTTTGATTATTGGTCCATAATTTCTTCTTCAGGATATAATTTAGATGAACGAATCAATATTTAACTTAGATAAAATAATATTATATTTTATATTTTTAACATCAATTTTTAGTTATTTCAAGATCTATGTGTAGAAAAATGAAGAGAACATTGTAATAATGAAATGTATATTTAGAATTGTTATGCATATTTTAAATAAGAATCATTACATAGGAACTTTTGTCTTATTTTGAACTACTTTCAACTCCTTCAATGAAAGCACAGTTTTTCTGGCTTTGGAAGAAAAGGGCATTCTTCAGGGGGAAGAAGTGGTAATGAACAAGGCAGGTCAGGGTGGAAGGAGGGTCATGTAGGTGAGAGAGTAGCATGTCTACTTCATCAAGGCTGGAGTTAATTTTTCTAGGAGAGCACTCTAACACCAAGAGCATCTTGATGCTGGTTTGTATTTCTCTAAGCTGTCTCTAATACACATGGGTTGATCATAATTGTTGAATGTTTCATTCAACTATTACTAATGATAATACTTTTATTACTAGATCTTTGATTACTTCATTTTGTCTCCATTCTTGTTAAGAAATCTAAGAAAAAAATATTATGCCTGAGTTAAATTTCTCTGAGTCTACATATTCTCCTTTCATCAAATTATCTATATAATACTTTATTTTTTCCTCTATTGGTTACTTTATAAATATCAACAACAATGAGTACCCAGCTTTTATGAAACCTGAAGGAGGAATGAGCTTTCCCCATGTAAGGAAAATAGTACATCAAGTTAGAATGTTGGCATACGATGGGGCTTAATTTTTTAAAAAGCAGCATGTATAAATAACAGAGAGATTGAGGGATTTATCTGGAGAGTGCCTTTACAAGGAAAGTTTCTATCTTCCTTTTTTTGTTTTTGTTTGATATGTCAAAATAATCTCTCCAATTTCCTTCTCACTCCATGTTTATCACTACTTTTACCCTCAGGTCACCTTCGTACATATTTCCTAGCATGGAGAAGCTATTCCTTTCTCTGACAAAGTCCATTCATTTTAGCTTCATTCATAAATTTGTTCTAAGAGTTGGGTCATTTGCTTTGCTTTTCTTATTTTGACATTTTTACCACTTCACTCTGAATTCTAATTTAAATGGAGGAAACATATTTTTCACCATTAAAATAATTAATAGTGTATATTTTTAATTTTGCCCATAAGTTCTAGAGATTTTTTTTTATTACTAGATGACATTTTGCACATTTTATAAGCTATTTGTACACAAAATAACTCGTGTACTTTCTAAACTACTATAAGCATTATTTCACCACATTTTCTTCCCTGAAAAGATGAATTTTGTGTTCCAGAATGATGGAAGGCTTTTCTCTGAGACAACAGGTAAGAAATAGAACATCAGGTCATGAGTGCTTAGAAAAAGAAAGATTGACATAGGAAGCAACATGTGCATTTCCCCTAAACTGGTTTTGTGACTGGGAAGAATGGTATATTTAAATATTTCTAGGAAAAATAAAATATGCATTAGTGAATATTTGAACTCAGTTAAATATAGATTCCTACAAGTAATACTATTTATCTGTAACATCCCTTCAAGACCTAAGATTCTATGTCACCATGGTATCTTGTGTTTATTGGAATACTATGTTGTCCTGGTTCTTTCTTATAATACTCTCTCAGTGCTTCTGGTCACTCAGAATTTCCTCATTTCATTAATCACTGTCTATTTTCATGGAAATTTCTCTAGAATGGGGA
>JAQZBX010055798.1:0-18330 GCA_029593785.1 Cabassous unicinctus | reverse complement strand
TATTTCTAGTAATGCATTTTGACTTAAAATCTATTTTGTCTAGCTTCCTTTGGTTTGTTTTTCATGAAGTATCTTTTTTATCCTTTTACATTCAGCCTTTGTGGATTCTTATGCTTGGTTTGTATATTTCTTGTAAATGTCTTGCACTTTGAGTTTTTTAAAAAATCCACTGTGTTAGTCTTTGGCTATCAAACTGGAGCATTTAGTCTATTTACGTATAATATAATATGATATGATGATGCGATATATTTGGCTTCATATCTACATATTTTTACTTATTATTTTACTTGTTTATCAATTCTATATTCCTTTTCTCTACTCTTTTGTCTTCTTTTGGATTTAGGTGTTTTTTATTTGCATTTTCTACTCTACTAGCTTATAAGTTATATAGTATGTCTCATCTGTTAGTGGTTCATCCAGAAATTATGATATATATCTTTAATTTCCCCAAATCCAAAGTTAATCAAGGCCCCTTCTGTCCTAGCAGGCAGTGCAAAGATCAACTTCCTTTTTACTCTGCTTTCAGTATTTTAAAGGCATTTTAATACTGTGCTGTTTTATTTTAAGCTGCAAATCTTTATTATTTCTATACAGCCAGTGCTCACTTAGACTCACCCATTTCTACCACTTTCTGTTCTCGCCTTGCCTCTCTTTGCACATGCAGTTCTTTTTCTTATGCCTGAAATTCATCCTTAAAGATTTCCTTTAGAAATACTCTGTTTTTGTTGATCTCTCTTAGTTTTCATTTTTCTAAAAATGCCTTTATTTCACCCTCATTCTTGGGAAGTATTGTAGCTTGGTGTTCTCTTCCAGCTCATTGAAGATGTCATTTCATGGGCTGCTGGCTTTCCTACCTGCCTCTGAAAAGTCTGATGCCACCCTGTCCGTCTTTGGAAACTAACCTGAATCTTTCTCTGGCTGCTTTAAAGACATTTCTCTGTTTCTGTGATTTCACCAGCGCGAGTGTGAAAGTGGGCTCCATTTTATTAATCCTGCTTGGAGTTCACCGGGCTTCTTCTCCTCTAGATAGGTGTCTTTCACCACTTCTGTGAAATTCTGCCGTGATCTCCTGAAATACTGCTCTGTTCTCTTCTTGACTTTTGGACTTGAATTATACTGTGTTCGACTTTCTTACTTTCCGCTCCACGTCTTGAAACTTGTCATATTTCCCATCCTCTGTCTCTGGGCTGCGTTCTCTATAATTTCTTCTCAGCTATCTTTAATTTGCTTATTCTCCTTCAGTTGAGCTGAACAGCCTGTTTAGAAGAAAAACTCAATAAATAACTTAATTATCATATATATATTTCTAGATATATATATACCAAATCCATGCACTTTTCATAGTTTCCTCTTAATTGCAGACTTTTCAATCCTTGTCTTTCTTTCTTTAAACTTACTTGACAAAAGTACAGCTGTTCTGCAATGTGCGTGTGAGTTCTCTCCTTCCGCCCTCTCGGCTCTGAGGAGGCTGCCCCTGTGGCCCCTGAGGCAGGGCGCCGGTTTGTTTCTGGTTTAGCTTCATCCCGAGAGGGCGGCTCCTTGTGGCCCAAGCTCTGCGGGGAGGGGCCTCCTGTTGACACCTCTCTTTGCGCGGGCCCTGCTCTTGGCTCTCTCCGCCTTCCTCGAGGCCACGGAAACCGACAGCACATTCTGTTACGCAGAAGTTCCCAGCTAATAGCACGTGTTGGCTCCATTCACCAACCTGCACGCCTGCTTCTCCTGACATGTTGGCCTGCCGATCTTCTTATTTGCTTAACATATAGATAAATATAAATATGTAAATATATAGCATACATATATAAATATAAATAAATGTATTTCCAGCATTTTCATTGCTCAGTGAGACGCTGGTGTGATTCACTGAACCTGCCATTTTATGGGAAATGTGAGCTCTCCTCTCTCACATCCCAGCCTTTCTCTCCAGCACCGCCCCCACCTCCTCCCACCTGGCCTCAGAAGAGCCTCTTTCTTGCTCCCTGACCTTCAGAGATCTTTTAAAATCACAGGTCGGACCACAGCCCTGGCCCCTCGGAAGCCCTCCCATGGACCCCAGTGCGTCTGATGGAATCTAGACCCCTCGCCACGGCCGCGAGGTCTCGTGTGACCCGGCCTCGCTGCGCCCTCCGGCTCCATCTCCCCCCGTCTTCCCGCTCACCGGGCTCTGGCCGCCCTTGGCTTCTTGCTGTTCCCCTCGCGTGGCAAGCTCATGCCCTCCTCAAGGCCTGGAAGGTTCTTTCCCCAGAGCTCTGCAAGCTGGTTCCAACTCCTCAGATCGCGCCTCCTCCCAGAGGCGGTCCCTGACCACTTTGCTGAAAGCTGCTCCCCTGCCCTCTACCTGTCAGTGCTTTCAAAAAAAATACCACCGCCATCTGAAATTTGCTTTTTTAAAAAATACCACTCACCGCCACCTGAAATTGGGCTATCTGTTCTCTCCGTGCCTGCTGGTCTAAGGTTAGCTCACTGACATCTCAGCACCCAGCATGGAGCCTGCACATACAGGTGCCCAAGCAATACCCACGGGATGCTCAGGGGAGGCGTGGGAGGCGTGGCTGGGACACAGCGGCCTCCGGTTTCCCAGCAGACTCAGAGTGGAAGGCAGGTGGAGGGACAGAGGGGTCCTGACCTGTGCTTATCTGTGACACAACCCTGCCTCTCTTCCTTTAAGAAAAATTATTTAAAGTGTGAAAGCTAGGCAAGGTGTCATGCCAGGGCACAGGTTAGCAGGGATTATTTACTTATCTAGGGAAATGTGCCTGGGTTTGACTTGCTATTTACTATTAATTAAGGGTCCAGAGTTTGTGAAGTTATCTGTTGATGGGTAGATTTATGTCTGGTTGAAAAGATAACCCCAAAGGTTACAGTTCTGGCGCCTTGTAGGACACTAACCAGCATTACCTCTAACTCAGCGAACTTATTTCAAATGCTTTCCCTGCTCCTCAGAGTGCCCTGTGAACCGGCTTTAGCATGTTACGGGTTTCTGTGCTGGTGAGTGAGTCGATCTTTGATGTATATTCATTGTATATTTGTATGAGAATCATACTTTTAACTTTCTGAAAAGTTTATTCTGACTCCCCGGAAGCATGTGACCACCCTGGAGCTTGGCAGTGCTGTGGACCGCACGTCTGAGTTTGAGCTCTGGTCAGGCCAGATCCCCACTCCACTGTCTGTGAGCTGTGGGGGTGGGACGAGGCCCTGGTCCCTCATTTAAAAATGGGACCATGATACAAATAATCTAAGGTTCCTGAAGGGGTGGGTGAGATCCAAGCAGAGCGCCTGGTTCTCCGTTTCAGCCTGCACAGCGGCCTGAGAATGTCGGGAACGAGTCTCACTGGCACAGGAGAGACCCAGACGCCCCAGGCGCCCACCACCTAAGGGACCGCCCAGACCGCCATCCTCAGAGCTGCCTCCAGTCCTTGCACCTGTCAGCTGCTTCTTACCCACAGGCAGGAGGCCGCTTCCAGAAGGCCGGGACCCCTCTGGGCTCCAGCCCCCCCCGGCTTCTCTGATCTGGCAGCCTCGTGCCAGCCTTCGTCTGATGGCACCCCCACCCCTCCTGTGCCTGAGGGCACCCCCGTTTCCCAGCTGCTCCCGCACCTGGCTGGCCCTGCCCTGCCCAGGCAGAGGGGCTACCTGGCAGAGGGAACACGCGCGAGGAAAGCCTGCCCTGACCCCGGGGAGCCCCCGCCATCAGGACTTCTGGGTTCTCGCTGTTACCAGCCAGCTCATCTGCCTCATCCAGGGGCATGGGGAGCAGCGACCCCGGCTAGAGGTGGGCTGGGGCCTGGCAGGAGCCGGGGAGACCCCTGTGGAGTCCTGGGGAAGCCCAGTGGCTGCATTCAGCCGTGGCATTTCCCAGGAAGCCCCAGCGAACAAGGCGGGTACCGGGACCACCTCACGGCCAAGCGCTGGCCCGTGGGGGACGTCTGCGGCGCCTCTGGCCACCTCAGGGTCCACGCAGCAGGGGGCTGCTTGCACAGTGCCCCCGGGAGCGCACTGGCCGGCCTGGAGGCTGCTGTCTGTCTCCACTTAGCCGCCTCACCGGCCAGGTGACGTCGTCGCCGCTCCCTGGCCCCGCGGCGCTGGCTGCCGGCACCAGTGACAGCTCGACGGGGAGCCCCGAGCGTCTGGGGGGGCAGCCGCCCACTGGAGGGGCCCTGGTGAGGCTGCGGGCTCTGCTGCCAGAACCGCGGCCCTGCCCGCCACAGGCAGGGGGGCCTCCAGGTCCCGCAGGATGTGGGGGTGGGGCTGTTCTCCCAGGGCCCGAGACACTGCACCCCGAAAGGAGTGCGGGGGCTGGGGCGGGGGCGCGCCGCGTTCTCTCCCCCCCGCTTCCCGCCATCCTGCGAGGGCAGCCCCCTGGCGCTGAGCCGGCTGCGCGGGGATGTGCGGTGCCCCCGCTGCCCGGTGGTCACTGCGAGCACGGGGGGCAGGCCGAGGCCGCGGCACCACCGGGCGCCGCGCGCACAAGCTGCGGGGGGCGGGGTGGGGGTCAGAGCCCCGAGGGCACAGGTGCGAGCCCACCTTCAGGGAGCGCCCAGCCCAGGAAGGCGGGGGGTGGCATCTGCCTTCCCCTCCCGCGGCGCCCTGTAAGGGGAGACGTGCTGCTCTCCCCCTTTCACCGAGGAGGAGGCCAGCAGCAAAGTGCAGCACTAGCTTGAGACTCGCTCCCTGCTGACCCCAGAGCCCGCCTGGCCTCAGCGCTCTCTCCTGCTTCTTTCTTTCTCTCCCACTCTTACCAGCTTGGGGAGGGGGGAGCACTGGACACGGGGTCCCGAGCCTGGCCCTGTCCACACTGTGGCCTTGGGGAGACTCTAGGAGCTGTGGTCTCTTCTCCTTTCAAAGGGATGGGGTGCGGGCACCTCCCCTGGGGAAGGTGGTGGGTGTCCTCGGTGACCCCACGTGAGGAGTTGGGGGAGGAAGGGGCAGAGGGCCAGGCCTTGCACAGGTCACACCTGCTCCCCGATGAGCACTGGGTCTGTGGGGTCGTCCACGGGATGGTGCTAATGTGGTCTGGTTGCGGGGGTGTGAACTTGGACCACGTAGGCGAGGACTGCCCTTGCGCCAGGACCCAGCTGCTTCGCCGTGGGCCTTCCCGGGGAAATAGGATGCACCCCTCCCTCGCTCCCCTTCTAGGTGCGCCAGGGATTTATCCATGTTCTTGTGATTAACACGCGTGACTTCTCCTTGGTGTCCACGGGGCTTCTCCAGGGCTTTTCTGGGGAGGGAGGTTTAGTTTGCTACTTTGCCAAAATGCAATATTCCAGAAATAAGTCAGCTTTTACGAAGGAGATTGATTTGTTGCAAACTTAACGGTTCCGAGGCTGTGAAAATGTCCAAATCAAGGCAGCATCAGGCAATGCTTTCTCCCCGAAGACCACATCGGCGATGCTGGACCCCTGTCTCACACGGCCAGGCCCATGGCGTCTGCCGGGCTCTCCCTTTTCTTCCAGGGATCGTCACGTCAGCTTCTGGCGCGCTCTCTCTCTCTCTCTCTCTCTCCTCTCCTTATCCATCTCATCTATAAAGGACTCCAGTAAGAGGATTAAGACCCACCCCGGGCCACGCCGTACTGAATTAATCTCATCAAAACTCCCACCTAAAATAGGTTCACATCCACAGGAATGGGTCAGCTTTAAGAATATGATTTTCTGGGGTCTGTACAGTCTCAAACTACCACAGGGTGGTTTTAGCGGTGGCCGCCTCTGGTGGGATGGTGGCCCCCTTGGGCCAGGCTTTGGGGCTGACCTCACACCTCACTCATCAGGTAAGATGCAGCACCTGTGGCCGGGTCTCTTGGCACCCCTGCCCCACTTCCACGGCAAGCTGGCCTCTATGTGTCTGTTCTATCTGCTTGAATTTGTGCCCCTAGTGTTGATGATTTCCACCTGTCCTGCCCCCTTGTAGGTGGTCTCATTTCCGTGAGCTGTCTCATTCGGGAGCTCACATTCGCTCTCCTGTACTCAGTTAACGTATTTCATAAGCAGTCCCCTCGGCCATCAGGTGGTTCTTGTCCACGTCATCTTAAAAGTATAGAGAGTAATGCCTTGGGCAGACCAATCCCAGACTAGCCATTCCATATTGCTGAACATTTAGGATTTTGGATTTTTCATTCTTTTAAATAATACTGCAAATAATACCTTTGAATATAGAGCTTCCTCACTCACCCATTTTTTCCCTTAAGGTAGATAGATTTAAAGAATTCCATCCTGTAATTTCCTTTTAATTTGACACAACGGAACTCAGGAGCCTCACCGAGTTGGATTAACTGTGATCCTTGGTTCAACTTCTCGGCTTTGACACACTCACAAATGTCCACCTCAGTCCTTAGGCTGCTCTTCCCCCATCCCCCCGCCTCGCCCCCACTCAGGACTGAGACAAAGGACAAGGGGTTTGGAGGCAGCGCTGGGTCTGAATCCCACATTTTCCTTTTGGGTGAGAAACATAACTTCCCTGAGCTCCCGTGCCCTCCCCTGCAAATGGGAACAGCGAGCCCTGGATGGGTTGCTGGGCGGATCGTTCTAGACGGTGTGGCTGTAGCAACCTGTACCTGACTCCACCACCCAGCAAAGGGACCAGGCGTCATGGTTTCCTGGAGGCCTGGGCTGGCAGGAGGGCGCACGCCTCGCTGGGGAGCTTGTCCAAAAGTCCGACAGGTTAGGTAGGTGTATTAGTCAGGCAAAGGGGTGCTGATGCAAAGTACCAGGACTCTGTTGGCTTCTATAAAAGGTATTTATTTGGGGTAGAAGCTTACAGTTACCAGGCCATAAAGCGTAAGTTACTTCCTTCACCAAAGTCTGTTGCCATGGGTTGGAGCGAGACGGCTGCCGGTCTGCGTGAGGGTTCAGGCTTCCTCTTCCTCCTAAGGCCCTCTGGTCCCAGCTTCTTCCAGTCTCAGCTGCAGACTGGGATAAGACTTGTCTCTCTTCCTGGGGCTCATCTCTTTCCAGGCTCAGCTGCTCTGCTCTCTTCCCAAGGTCAGCTGTAGACTGTCAGGCTCATGTCTCTTCCCGGAACACAGGATCCTGTCTAACGAGCTGCCTCTCTTCCTCTGGGTTCTCCTTCTCTGTGCATCTACTTCCGTGTGAAAGTCTGCTTTATCCCCACCTAGAGGGTGGGGACTCAACCCTGCATGCCTAGTGATGTCAAATAAAAGCCTTAATCTTCATTTAATCAAGTAAAAGTGAAACCTCTGAATCTAATACAATCTAATATGCCCAGAGGAACAGACCAGTTGACAAACACAATCCAGTATCTGTTTTTGGAATTCATAAACAATATCAAACTGCCACAGTAGTTGAGCAAGTGAGGGGTGAGCTTCTATGTCCAGAGGGAAGCTCTGCCCGGAGGGGCACCTCCCCCCACAGGTACGTCTAGTAGGTGGAGGACAAAGGCCCTTTGGGGCTGCCCATTCCTGTCCCTAGAGCTCTGTGCTGGGAGGTGGCTGAGGGACAGGAACTGTGGATGGACCCGGGCAGGGGTCTCTGCTGGAACCCGTTCCTCAGATCACTGCTCCAGACCTGCCCCTGGCCCCCTGGCCCCCCCAGAAACCCCCCCTTCCCCAAATTGCTTGAATGGACAACTAAGGCCTAAGCTGTGGACTTGGCATGTGAGTCCCAACCCATCAGAACCGACACCCCCTTTTGCTCACAGATAGTTCGTACAGGCCCTTTATTATCCAAAAATGAAATTCGCAACTGATACAGCTGCTCTCACACGTAATTCCAAGTAAATCCATATACTGCGCATGGGAGGTTGGATTACGTGCCTGGAAAAAGACATGTCTTTAGTCTTGATCCGCCCTGTGGGAGTGAACCCTTGGGAAACAGGACCTTCCGAGGGTGTTGTTTCAGCTAAGGCATGGCCGGCTGAGTGGGTGGGCTGTGCAAAGCCCCGGGGAGGAGAAGCCAGAAGCCAGCAGAGCCCAGAGGAGAGAGAGGATGTCACCATGTGATGGAAAAGCCAAGGTCCGTGGCGCGCCGGCAGCTGGCCCCGGAATGCCACAGTCTTTGGGGAGAAAGCGCCACTTCGCCGACGCCTCGATTTGGATTTCTCCTAGCCTCAGAATCGCAAGTCAGTAAATCCTCGTCATGTATGCTGCTCTCGTGTTGGTGTTTGTGGTGGGAAACTAGTGTGCAGGAGAAACTCATGAGAGTCGTGGATGGTCGAATAGGAATTTCAGGGTGTAGACGTTGGGGCCCCACGATACCCACAGCTGCAACGAGGCTGCCGTCAGCCCTGGGTGCCTGAATGCACTGGCCCCGTGGTGGGGGTGCCACACAGGTCCACGGGGGCTGCAGGAGGGGACGCAAGCACTGTGGGTGGAGATGCCAAAGAAAGTTCCGAAGAAACGAAGAAATTAATCCTTCTTTTTTTCACACAGCAGCTGCATCCCTGCAAATTTCAGTACAGAGAAGCCTGCAAAAACGAGCTGGTTCCAGGTGTGGATAAGCACGGGTCACCCCCACAAACCGCTGTCGCCCAGGACGTGGGACCCCCCTCCCCAGCACCCACAGCTTCGCTCATCTCTGAACACAGCTCTGCTCACTTCCTCCCTGGTGGAGGCTGCTGTGATTTTGTGGACACTTTCACTCACTCTGTTTGCTCAGACTCTTGCAAACAGCTTCCGTCCAGATCCTGCTTTTTTTAAAAAAAATGAAGCCATGCTAGTTTTCACTATAAAAGTGATACGGATTCACTGCAGAAATTTCAGACCACTCAGAGAAGCATAAAGAAGAGGAGAGTAGCACCCGCCACCCAGACACGGCCTGTCGACTTCTCCTTCGCCCCGAGTGTCCATTTCCATTCCTTTGTGCAGGCACATGGCACGTGATGTGGGGATGACGTGTGCCTCTCTAGCTGTGATCTTAGTGCTTGGTGTGCATATAGTTTTGAACCCAGATTTTTTTTAGCTTTACATCCTACCACAGCATCCTCTTTAATGACACTAGAATATTTCATCATGGGACAATTATCCAATTATTTATTGGATAATTTCCACTTTTTATTAGCTAGTTGGGTTGTTCCCAATCCCTAGCTGTCATAAATAATATCAGGAAGAAGGTTTTCATGTGGGCATCTTTGTCCTAGGTTTATTTCCTTCTTTCCAGGAAAGCAAGTGGTTGAGGGGACAGGGAAGGGTGCTTGAGAAACAGAGGATGGGGCTGGGGGCCACCTGGACAGTGCCTGACCTGGCCTTGGTTGGAGAGACCCACTTAGGATGGGGTGTCTGGGCGAGGTTGGCCTGGGGGTGATGGGAGCTGGCAGATCGTCACAAGGGAAAACACGCTGCCACCGTGGTTTCCCAGGAGCTGCCTCCCCGACAGCACGACGCCCAGCTGTCCGCTCATGTATGGGAAGCACCTCATTTCTTGGCACTGAACCCGGAAATGGAAAGGTCCTCTGATGCTGTCAAATCTTTTTATTTATAGAAATAAAACATGAGGGGTGTGTGTCCAAGGTTGATTCTAATTGTGGAAAACTCATATAAGACTAAAGGTAGAGATAAAACCATGAAAATTCTCTAAGACGGCAACAACCCTCTGCTCTTTGGTGAATGCTCTTGCAGAGCTTTCTCCACACTGGTGCACCCTGGAGACACCCGGGTCTGGGTAGGTGTGCAGGGCGCTGTCAAGCGTAAAGCCTAGGAAATGGTGGCGAGACAACAGGCTTGTGATACTGATCACCATGCAGGGTGCGTTCAGTGTATCTCGTGATGCGTTCCGCGTGTTGTCCCTTGTCCCCAGCGCACGGCTCACCACCTTGTACTGTGCATCTACGCTGCCTTCCATCAAGGCCTCCATCCTTCCACTATGTGTGCGTCCCCTCTGGTGGTCCGTGCCTTTTGCATACCCCAGAAGGAGGAGCAAGTGGGGGGAGATCAATACGTTAAAATAACAAAATAAGGTCTGGAAACGTACATGATATATATTTATGTCCACCTTGTAGATATGTCTTTTTTAAAAAAATAATTTTAAATATGGGGAAACCGAGGCCCAGAGAGTGAGCTCACCTGCCTGGGTCCTGCAGCGAGGACAGGAGCGGCTGGGGCTGGAACCCAGGCCCCCCGCCCACGCCCAGGGCCCTCTGCTCCTCCCGGCTGGAGCCTGCGGCCCTCGGAGGCCTCTGGGATTGTGGCACTTGGACTCCCCAGTCACGGCGGTGAAAACATCTTCCACCAGGGACCCATATTGCACACGGGGATGTCCGAGGAAGCTGCGGGAGTGCAGGACAGAGCATCACTCTTGGCGCCTGAAAGTGGAAAACCTGATTGCTGAGGGCCCCGTGCTGAGGCTGCCCCAGGCCGCCCCAAGCCCGTGCACTGACGCTTGCCCCTCCCTGGCCCCTCCTGCTCGTCCACCCAACAGTCGAGTAGGCACTGCCGGCTGTCCTGTAGGAGGGACACTCCCATTTTCAACACTCTTTAAGAAATAATTCTACAAAGCTGACCTTCGAGAACTCATTACTTCCTTGCTACTGTTGAGGCTGCAGAGATGTCACCAGACCCTGCAGGTGAATCGGGGAAAGACAGAGTCACTCTGTCCTTAAAGCGGCCCTGACCCAGGTGGGGTGGCAGCTTCTGAGCAGACCTAGGGAAAACAAACTAACCCAGGCCCGTGACCGCCTGGGAGAGGCCTTCTTCTCAAGTGGTGTTCCCCCCTGCCCTCCCTCGGTTGGAGCCGTGGTTGAGCCACAAACAGAGGCTCAGAGATGCCCAGTGACCTGCCCCAGGTCACACAGCAGTGAGAGGGGAGCTGGGCTCCCGTCCAGGTCGGCCTGACTCCCGGGCAATGGTCTCGGCCCCCTGTTGAGCCTGTGGTTTTGCACCAGCGGGGCGGGAGGTGGGTGGGTGTGAGCCCCTCGTGTGGAGGGCTCTGTGGTGCCTCCCGCCACCTTGTCCCCCAGCCCTCCTCCTTCTGCTCTGGCTGCTACAGGAGTGGGGGCTGGGGCTGCTCACTGGGCCAACTCCCACTGGTGAGGTCAGTGCTCCTGGCGCTAAGCAACCGAGACACAAACCTGGGCTGGCCGGGCCTCTCCTTGGGCCTCCAGGGCCCTGGCCGCCAACTGGGCAGCGGGGTTCTCCTTGGAGGGGTGGCTCTGGGAAGGCTCTGACCCTGCTCTGGGCCCCGGCATTTGTGGCTGGCCTCATGGCTGGCACCGCCCTTCGGGGGACCGTGGGCGCAGCTCCGTGCAAAGGGCCCCCTGAGTCTCCCGAGCCGTCTGACGGCCCGAGTGCCGAGCGCCTCCCACAGCCGTGTAATTCCAAACAAAAACAGTCCTAACCCGGAAAATCGGTGCGAGCACGTCTAATAGACTTTGTTTTTTCCTGTGATATTTTCCCCCAAAATCCCTCTTCTCATATTTCCTCGGTCCTGGTGAGCCGGCCTCAGCCTTTCTGGCCCTCGGTGAGCCTCCCGAGCCCCCTGGCCCCGGCCCTCCTCGGAGACCCTCGCAGAGCGCTTCACCCGGCTGGGTTCCTGAGGCGAATCGGCTGGAGAGAGCACTTCCCGCTCTCTGCTCTGTGGCCTGGTCTGACTTCCCCGCAGGCCTCGCCCTCACCCCTCCCCGGCTTTTATTCTGAAAGTTTTCAAGCTTTGATACTGTGAACAAATATCAAAAGTAATAATAATAAAAACTGAACTGCGATGGCCCAGAAGGCTGCCCCCTAGATTCAACTAACTGCTCGACAGCTGCTTCTCCGGGCTCCCCCGTGGGTGCCGGGGGCTGGCTGCGTCCTCACCAGGGGGCCCGCTGCCGCTGAGCGGCCTCTCCAGCAGCCTCAGATTCACTCTCCTCAGATTCTAGAAACTGCTCCTGCCTGGCCCCTCTTCAGGCCTGAGGGTGGGGCGTGGGGGAGGTCGAATCAGACGCCCCCTCATTTCAATCCCCTTCCCGCGGGTGAGACCCCGTTGTCAAGAGGCCCTTCTAGGACCCTCTACAGACGTTACTTTTATTACGGCGTGGCCAGGTGAATCAGGGCAGATGCTAAACCTAACTGAGGCCGGGTAAGAGGAGAGGCTGGAGCCAGGTGTAGGAACCAAGCCCAGAGGGAAGCAGGAAGTCAGCAGACCCAGGAGAGCCAGATTGCCGCGGGACGCGGCCGACGCTTGCCAAGGAACCCCCGGGACTGGGGAGAGCCAGTGCCGGGACGCTGCGGACGTGGGGGAGGAAGCATTTCCTTGCTGACTGCCTCTGAAATGGGAGACAATAGATTCCTGTCGTTGAGCCAGCCCGTGTGGTGTTTTCACAGCAGCCCTGGAAACGGAGACGGGGTAACAGCTCCCCACTGCTGTGAGCACCGAGGTGTGGCCGCTCCGCCTTGGTTTCCCTAAACTCTGAGCCTACGAGTTGTAGACCTTCCCTTCATAAATGGCCTCTGCGGCCGCCCTGACCAGGCCTCTGCCCAGACCTTCCCCATACCTCCGTGTGTCTCCTCTTGCTTTTCCTTCTCTTTTCTGGAAGCTGCAAACATCGTGGTCTTCAGCCCCAAACACTCCTAGAAATAAGGCTGGTTCCTCCACAACCGCCATCCCATTATGGCACAATGACATTGTGAGAGGAAACCGGGCAATCTCACATGATCTCTTCCACGCTGCAGTTAATTACCTCAGTTGCTCAAACTGCCCTTGATGGAACATGATTTCACACCTTGCAGACAATTCACTTCTCACCTATTTAATGAGATTGGTCCCCACCCTTTTATTTTCCCCACACGGAGACTCATCAACTTTTTGGGGAGACCAAGCCGGTGGTCTTGCCGCTGTCCCACTCCAGTGGTTTCCTCCCGGTGCCGTTGACCCCACTCCTCGTTCCCCTCTAGGATCAGTAAGGAGAAAGCCAGCGCCAAAGGCTGGGTGGGCATGAGTTAGACGTGACTGGTAAGAGGGTGTCAGGAAGGACCCAGACACCTCCTTGGGCACCATGTCGGGGACCCTTGGGACAATTTGAAGGTGGAAGATTCCTTCAGCAAACCTTCACCATGAGCCTCTGCTGTGCCAGTGACAGTCTGGAAAAAACTGGCCTAGCAGGTGCTTCCCAAAGCTCCTTCTTACCATGCTCAGAGGAAGCCATGGTGCCACTGAGGAGGCTGAAGTGTACGCGGGGTGGGGTATGGTTTGGAGAACCCACCCTTCACATCTAGGAGCAAACACCCCTCACGTCTAGGAGCAAAGACCCCTCACTTCTAGATGCTTCCTCTGACCACCAGGCCTGTGAGAGAATCAATGGAAGTGCTTGCATTTCCTCCTCACAACTCCCCTGAGAGGGGCCCAGGAATCTCTCCAGCTTGCAGAGGAGGACTCTGAGGTGTAGAGAGGTGAAGCAACTCACTCACTACCAGCCCTTTGGATCAGAGCTCAGGGCTGCTGCATCATGGCTCTGCTAGAACACGTGAGTCAACACGTCCAAAGCCTTCAGGAAACCTAGCACCCCACGTGGTCACCAAGCACCTCAATCTCCTTCCTTGATCCAAATGCCCAAACTGTGGAGGACATGGACACTGTCCATTTGCTTCTGGCTTATTTGACCTTTTAGCTTAGAGAGCTGAGCTTGGTCTGGGGTCAGGGTGTTGAAATGGGGTGTGTGTGTGTGAAAACAGAGGGGGAGGTAGGGAACATGAGGGAGGTGGGGAAGGGAGAAGGTGGAAAAGGTGGTGGAGATGGCGATGGTGGTGAAAGTGGTGGAGGTGGAGGTGGTGGAGGTGGTAAAGGTGGAGGAGGTGGTGGAGGTGGAGAAGCTGATGAAAGTGGTGAAGATGGTGGTGAAAGTGGTGGAGGTGGTGAAGGTGCCAATGGTAGAGAAGGTGGTGATGATGGTGGAGGAGGTGGAGGTGGTGGAGGTGGTGGAGGTGGTGGAGGTGGTAAAGGTGGAGAAGGTGGTGGAGGTGGAGAAGCTGATGAAAGTGGTGGAGGTGGTGGAGAAAGTGGTGGAGGTGGTGAAGGTGCCGATGGTAGAGAAGGTGGTGATGATGGTGGAGGTGGTGGAGGTGGTGGAGGTGGTGAAGGCAGCCATGTGGAGAAGGTGTGGCTGGTGGTGGTGGCAACGGTAGAGAAGGTGGAGGTGGAGAAGGTGGAGAAGGTGGCAATGGTGGTGTGGGAGGTAGTGGAGGTGGTGACAGGCTGGGACAGTCCCATTTGGCCTAGTGCTCCCCTGAACCTCCAAGAGCACTGAAGT
This sequence comes from Cabassous unicinctus, assembly GCA_029593785.1. Taxonomy (NCBI): domain Eukaryota; kingdom Metazoa; phylum Chordata; class Mammalia; order Cingulata; family Chlamyphoridae; genus Cabassous; species Cabassous unicinctus. Next base: position 4,161 of record JAQZBX010055798.1, on the reverse strand, counting down.
TTGGATGGGCAGGCAGCTGGAATGAACAGGCCATAGTTAAAACAAAGCCTCGGAGGGTGAGGAGTTTCAGAGCCCCTTCCATCCTGAGGTGTCTTCAGCCCATTCCCTTCCTCCCCCTTCTCTAGTGAGACTGGGGCCAGATTGGGTTCAAACACGCTGCAGGGGAAGGCAAAGCCAGGGCCTCCCACCCGTGGCCTCTCGCCACAAAACGGCAGAGAACAACAGCCTGAGACCGGCTGGCCAGATGGCAAACCTGAGCTGCACATGAGGACGAAATCACCGTGTTCGAATCCCAACCTTGACGTGCAGCCAGGTTGCTCAGATGTTTCCACTCAGGGTTTGGCAGAGCTGCTCCAAAGGAGAACAACAACAGCAAAGCAGATCTGCTCATTGCCTCGGAGAGGCGGGAGGAGGCGGTGCTCTGCCTGCCGCAGCTGCCACCACATGGCCGGGTGCAATGCCCCTGTGCCCGGGCCTGGCACCCGACGAGCCTGCCATGGACGTGGGAGGGCCTGGAGCGGACCCTCAGGCTCCTCCAGGGATGTAGGCTCCTGGCCGTCTCCTCCTGGCGCTTGCCAGGTTGTATTACACAGAGCCCATCTGCAGAGCCAAAGAACAAAACTTTTGAGTGTAACCCAGGGAAACGGAGGAGCCACGGTCTGCAGCAGCTCCCGGGGACCGTCTGCTGCCCGGGAGGGGTCCCTGGAGCACAGAAGCGGTAAGAACTCAGGGCTGTGTACAGAAAGGCGTGCTTCTGTGCCTGAATGCAGAAAAAGCAGGACAGACGCACAGGCCCTGCCCCCCGTTTGATCAATTGTAGGCCTTACAAGTGTGAAAGAGCCCATACTTCATCTTCCATCTCAGGTATTTCACTTACAGGGAACTTGCCTCACTCCATGAGGATTTAGGCGGCTCACAGGAAATACATCCAAATATCAAAGGATGAATGCATTAAAAAACCCAGGGCCAGGGAAAATTTACACTGGAATGGGAGGAGAACTGGAAGGTAACTCTGTGTCTGAGTGCCTCCCCGGCTGAGGAAATGAAGCTGGGTTTGCAGCTCAGTCCTCTGTTAGCAGCTAAAGGGAAAAGAAAACTATTCATTCATAGTCATCCTAAAAATATAAATGGAGCCCCTCCTGTGTGCCAGGCAGAGCCTGCACACGATGCTGACGAGACCCCGTTGGTCCTTGCCTCGGGGGCACAAGGAGTGCACAGGTGAGCCCCTCAGAGGGGGTCTGTGGTCAGTGCTGGACCCTCCAGGGACCTCACATAACCTCATGTGGGGAACGGAGACGACTGGCCCAGAAGGAGGCACAACAGAGCAGGGGAGTCAAAGGACCTTCATGACCTGGGGAGCAATGCAGAAGCTCAAGTCAAATGAAGCCTGTGACGATGAGGCTAATGTGTCAGCTCAGCCAGGTGACTTGAGGAGCAGTCTGGTCAAGCAAGCACTGGTCTAATTGTAATACAAAGGCATTTCATGGATTTTAATGATGAGTGAGTTGATTGCATACATGGCAGATTGCATCTACAATCAACGGAGGAGATTGCCTTCAGCAATCAGTGATGTCTCATCCAATCAGTAGAAGACCTTAGAAAAGAGGTTCTTAACCAGGGATCCATGGACCAAGGGGTCCATGGAAAGATTTCAGGGGTTCCGTGAGCTTGAATTAAAAAAAAAAAATCAACTTATTAACCTTATTTTCCCTGGCATTTGATGTTCAGTGTCATAAAACTATCTGCCCCTACATTCTGAGAAGGGGTCTGTGGTTTTCACCTGGCTGGCAAAGGGTCTGTGGAACAAAAAAGGTTAAGAAACCCTGCCTTAGAAGGAGAAGTGATTTCAGCATTCAGAAAGAGAATTTCTGTCTCTACTTCAGCATCTCCTGGGGAACTCATCAGGGACCTTCATCAGAGCCCCTGGTTTGCGGCCTGTCCTATAAAATTTGGACTTGTGTATCTCCATAGTCATATGAGACAATTTTATAAAATTTCATACTATTTTCAGATATCTTCCATGGGTTCTGTTTCCCTAGAGAACCTGACTAATACAGCTTGGTACCAGGAGTGGTTCTCAAGAAACAGAATCATAAAAATGGGATTTCTGAACTGGTTCTGGGATTTTTGCAATTGGCTCTCCACTCTGACTAGATTCAAGGACACTGATGACTCTGTTTCCAATAATCAAGAGGCCACTGACAGTCCATGGCATGAGCTGGCAATAGAGATACATAAAATATCACCACTGGATACTATGTCCATGCTTATAAGAGGCAGGACTCTGGTGAGAGTGTTTTAACACCTTGACAAAGTTTTTTGGAATTAAAAGGTACAATGATATTGGCTGGCTCTTCCTAAATAGGCTGGATACAGTTATAAAAGAAAGGGATGAGCTGAAGACTTCAAATTTGCAACTTAAGCTCCATATAAATGATGTGAAACTTTCTTTGTGTGCCCTGAAAGAAAATCTCAAGCTGCAGACTTGAGATCTCTGAAAACCAGACTCAGATCCTCATTGTGTAAGTAGCAAAGTCACAACAGAAACTAAAACCTCAACCTTGCAGGGTATGTGCTATTAAAGTGAGGGCATTGATTGGAAAGGTCCCTGAGGATTAGGATGGAGACATATGGTTGATGGTGATATCCGTGGGGACAATGAAACCCTAAATTCTGCTGAGACTTTGCCAGATAAACCTATAATGGTCTGCCCTAAGGAGACAGCCACTCAATGTCAAACCTGTACCACCCAGCCTGCAGCCTGCCCCAAGGAGTCTGCCATCCAACCCCCACCTAAAGAGATTAATCCTGTCTCCCCAGATGAAACTGCAATGGAATGCCCTGATGTAATTGGCTTGCATGACACTTCTAATGCTTCTCTTTACCATCAGCACCCCACCATTCCTCTTCCAGACCTATAACTAGACTAAAGTCACAACAAGCTCCCAAAGGTGAAGTACAAAGTGTGACCTGTGAGGAAGTATGCTCTATTCCAAAAGAACTGCATGAGTTTTCCAATTTATATAGTCAGACATCAGGGGAATATGTGTGGGAATGGATATTAAGGGTATGGGATACTGGTGGAAGGAATATAAAGTTGGATCAAGAGGAATTTATTGATATGGGCCCACTAAGCAGAAATTCTGGGTTCAAGGTTGTAGCCTGAGGCTGTTAGAAAGGGCTCTAATAGTTTGTTCAGGTGGCTGACTGGAACATGAACCAAAAGATGGCTGACACTGCCTGGGGTCGAGATGCCAGAATCGCCCTGGTATACTGTAGATGAAGGGATCCAAAGGCTTAGAGAGATTGGAATGCTAGAATGGACTCACTAAGACCTGCCTACTCACCCCAGGAATGACCAGAGGACACACCTTTCACCAGGACTGTGAGGAATAAATTTGTGAGACTAACTCCATCTTCCCTGAAGAGCTCTGTGGTTGCTCTTCTCTGTAGGTCAGATATTACTATGTGAACTGCTGCCATGGAACTAATCCTTAAACACTGTGGGGATGATCAGATCCTGGCTGGCAGAAGCCAAGTAGCAGCACTTAATCACCAAAGACAAGGTAGGTGTGGCTACCCCCATGAAAGGCAGACTCGAAGCAGCCATCAAAACAGTCTGAGTCACATAGAGCTGTGGCGTTGGCTAATAGATCATAGGGTACCTAGAAGTGAAATACATGGGCAGTCTACGAAATTCCTACTTGATCTGCATAAGCAGAAGAGTTCTAGGTCAAGGGAACAAAACCCTAACTTGAACCACAGAAACAGAGAGTTATGGCACTTTAATGAATTCCCAGGCTTGAGGCAGTTTACAGATCCAGAAACCTTTGAATGAGAGGAAGGCCTTCTTGGGGAAGGGACATTTTACACTGTCAAAAATTTATTCTGTTAATCTTCCTCCCAGTCTTCCCCAAAGACACCTATGGCCTTTTACCAGGGTGACTGAGCATTGGGGAAAAGGAAATGGGGTTATTAGACACTGGCTTGGAAGTGATATTAATTCTAGGAGACCCAAAACATCACTCTGGTCCACCAGTTAAAAATAGGGGCTTATTGGGAAGCGGGTGTGGCGCAATGGATAGAGCCCCCGTTTACCATACGAGAGGCCCCGGGTTCACTTCCCGGCGCCTCCTTGTGAGGGCAGGCCGGCTCGCGCGG